>SJOL01002939.1:640807-654713 GCA_004794785.1 Opisthorchis felineus | reverse complement strand
CGGAGTGACTGTGTGGAATGAGAAGAAGCAGAAGTATGGTGTTGATGAATGCTACCTCGCCATAATCTCAGCCGTACGTGCAACCGATTGTGGTGTCGACTTTTTGGTCCACCAACCGATGATCATTTCTTATCGAAGGATCTGCTTTCCTCAATCCGCCAAGGCTGTTATTGGACTGGGACTTCCTAAGGTCACAGTCAGTGACTTGTGTTTGCTTGCCATTTTGGGCTCTCTGCGTACTTATGACACTTTTATGCGTGGTACATGGCACTGAATGTTCATTGAATTCCACACTTGACTCAGTATGACGGACACTTTGTGCCTGATGTGCGAGTCTTGACTATGCTAGCGCTTATCACGCCTCGAGGAGCATTTAGCATTGTTTGTCCTTTCTCCAGTCGCTAGTCTTTACACGCGTGTTTACGTATCAAACACTTACATACGTTGGGATTCATCTTGTCTGACTGGAACTGTTGGTGGCACGACTTCGAATGGGACACTTCCCTCGTTTTGTCTAATATTCTCCTGCAACCCTTCCACATCTATCGCTTGAATTTACTTTTTATGTTTGTGACCATGCTCTTCAAAAATAAACGATAATATGAATACAACAGCTACTACTGTACCCATTGTCTATGTATGAAACGGGCCTAAAATGTTTCTGTAAAGTGAGTGGACCTGATATCAGTTTTAAAGCAGTGCCATAGAGTTTCCTGTTTTCATCTGTCACCTCTTTAATCATGCCCTCTTAAGTTGGTGGAGAAGCTTATCTAGGATCGACAACAGACGAAAGTGCCTGTCCAACTAGTCAAATTTTGAAAGTTCTGAGCGATCCAAGCAAACATGCTCGCATTTGCCTTCCATGCTTTAACAGTGCCTCGGATTTGCTCAACCGAGCCTAGCTTCTGGCTTTTACGAGTTTATTCAACCGAACCTAAACGATAAGTACATTTTAGTGACAACAAACCAACCACGACTGCAAATGAGTCCAGTGTGCTAAACAGAATCACCACACCTTTACGACCTACGTATTGAACTTATGTACGCCAGTGTTACAGCCGTTAGCAGGGCCTTTTCTCCAGGCAGTGAATCTAAGTCACTAGAACAGGATATCCAGTCTTGGTTGCAAGACACTTCCCTCAACCTGAATTTAAGCAAGTGCGATGAAAGTGTCTTTGTACTTCAAAGTGACCAACATATGGATGACTTGCAACGACTGTTCTACCCGACAATCATCAGTGATGACTGTCCCGTAGTGCAATTAAAATGTATTAAATACCTCAAAGTTATGTTATCCTTTGATCTGTCCCAGTACGATTCCTTAGGACAGGTGTCTGAAAATCCAGTGATGGAGATTTTATCGGACGGTTGTCGCCCTACTTTTTCCGCAACCAAAAATTCCATCCATGCCTTGACATGCTTGCGGTACTGTGGTGGCTCATCTGTATTTTTTAAACCGTTCAACGTTGACTTTAATGTGATCAGATGCTATATTAGGGTGTTATGCTCCGGAAATATATCCCCTAAGTTCCTCGTTGAAACTCTTATACACAGACAGATCAAATTGTCCAGATCACTTGAGCTCATATATGATGACGTTGACCCATGGCTGAAAGTAAAGTGATCATCATCATCATCATCATCATCATCATCGTCATCATCATCATCATCACCAACAGCATGACATCAGTGTTCAACACGAATGCTTCGCTCACGTACAACCATGAATTATTTGAAAGCCTTATTGTGAAGAAAAGAATACAGGTGGACGGGGAAGGGACTTAGTACTAGCTTACTACAATCACTTCGAGGTGCTTACACCTCTACACACGCAATCAGATAATCTGGACAGGAACTGAAAGTTAGGTGAACTGAGTACCAGCACACCAGTGTATCCCGAAACCAGAGTCTTTTGATAGAAAACCACGTGAAAGCGCCGCAGGGATCAAAAAGGAAAGATGAGATCGCTATATTGCAGCCGAACAAAGCACCAAGTGTCATCTTCATGGACAAGTGACTATATTAGTAAAATGGGAGACACTCTGGATGATCAGATAAGTCGCAAGGTGTGAGCGTGGAGACAATCCAATCGCACGGAGAGGAAAGTTATCCCAACAGCTACCAACCATACTGAAAGGTGAGTTTAACACCGAAGACATCATCGTCATCATCGACAGCATAAAATCAGTGTTTAACATTGACGCTTCGCTGCCGCACAACCATGGTTCAATGGAAAGTCTTATTGTGAAGAAAAGAATGAAAGTGTACGGGAAAGGGACTTAGTACCACTGTACTACAATCATTCCGAGGTGCCTACACCTCCAGGCAGTCGTTCAGGCAGTCTGGATAGAAACTGATAACAAGAACGCCACTGACATCGATTAGCAGCCAAACCTTGTAGCGTCTCCAACCAGGCGCAGTAGGGATTACGTGGTCCCTACACTGGAAAGCGAGTCACACCGACAGCACCCAGACTTTTCGTGATCTCATTCATACCTCTACCTCTCTGCCAGGTTAAGGGCCGACCACCTCTCTGCTCTCGCTACTTCGAATCGGGCACGGAAAACAGCACTCTCTTCAGCTAACGATAATCAAGCATACACAACTCAGCTCCTGGTGCTGGATACAGTCTTCAATGGAAGTCCCCGTTTCACAACCGAAAACTCGCTCTCTAAATGCCTCGTTACGGATTCACCGATACCAACCCACACGAGCTGTGATCCTGAGACAACGATCGTCGAAGACCTGAAGACGTCTCAGTTCCGCTGCTCAAACAGGCCGAGTCTCACAGTCGAACAACAACAAAACAACAAATAGAATGACATACACGTCCCTTGAGATCCAGAGATACACCACTTTGACACCATAGGTGTTTCAAATTAGCAAACCCGACCCGGGCCTTGCAGATTCATGCATTGGCCTCATCTATCACACTACAATCAGAACTAATACAACTACCAAGTTACGTAAAACGCTCCAAAACCTCGAGTGCCTCTCCCTGGATTGTAAATGGCGTGTTCGGTGACTCCACGTCCAGAAGTTTGACGATCACTCAAAAACATCTGCGCCTTCTCCCTCTCCTCGAAGACGAGAACGATGCCGTTTGCATATTCCAGCTCAACAAGGTTTTTGTCAGCAGATTTTCGAAAACCAGGGTTTTCAGGATTTCAGCGTTCGTCTCATTATCTCATCCATCATGAAACTAAATAGGAATTTAGACAGTGCGCACCCTTGAAGAACACCGCTTTGTGTACGGAAGCTTTTGCAGAGCTTTCCGAATACTCTCGCACACCCGCAAGTCGGAGAAAACAAAGAACGTATTACGTTCACAAACTTCGGGAGCAATCCTCCCGGGACAAGCGTATCCAGAACAACATACCAGTAAACCGAGCCAAATGCGCCCTGGGGATCCAGGGATACTAAAATTGTGGGTCGGTTGTACGTACGGCGTTGTTCTAGAACCTGACGGAGTGTGAAGATTTGGTCAATGCAGTCATAAAATTCATTCAGCTGTAGCACCCTTTCGGTGCCTAACTGCCATGCCACCAGAAGGAAGCATGAGGGCTGGGATACTGCCAGGTTGCCCAAGCCTAGACAGGGGAAGTCGAGAGGCAGAGGTCGGGTTCGAACCACGGACCTTCCGGTCAGTAAATCTGCGATCTAACCACTGAGCCATCTCGCCCCCAATGCAGTCCCTACCAGTCCGGAATCCTACCTGCTGCTCTCAAGTCAGTGTTTGACGAGCCAACATAAGTTGATGGAGTAATGACGCCAATAGTCTAGTTATGACCACGTTCAAGCTGATCCCTCTGTGATTACAGCACCCCAAAGAGCCCATTTTTTTAAAAAAAATAGGCACTATTACCGACTCTCCCTAGTTGTCTGGGGCAGTCTGCTTTTTCCAAACGCGGGCAAGTATATCAGACAAGCACAGACTGAGGCCTTCACCCCCATATTCGAACAGTACGAGTAGGAGTTCATCCAGACCAGCAGCTCGGTGGCGCTTGAGGGAACATATGCAGTCATAAACCACCGAGGCCGTAGGGAGTCACAGGATCACCATCCAGGGTTCTAATTCAGCTGTAGAATCCAGATGGGTGGCAGCGGGTGGCCAGGAAAATTGTTGTTCCAAGTACTCGGCCCAGCGGTCGAGGCGTTCTTTATTCGAGATGGTCGCGCTACTTTGATCCCTGATGGTTTCACTCACATGCGGTTTCCAGGGTCCGGTCGCACGGATCAACTGAAATAATCTTCGGGCATTCCCGGCTTTCTGGGCCTCTTTTATTTTCCTAGCCTTCCATGCCCACTATGCTTCACGGCCGACTCGCACACTAACTTTCCCTTGACGTTTGATAATTGGTCGGGCCAAATTATGTCCGGAACTGACGCAGATAGTTCTCCGAGATTTAAGTGCCACTGTCTTGTCTGATATCCAGTGCTCGAGTGTGTCTGGTAGCGCCGTGCCACAGGCAAAACCCCCAGCACTGAAAGGGACATTTCACTTAAATGGATAGCCACCCGATTTCGTAAAGAAACGTCACGCTCCAAATGAAGGTGCGGATCTATTCAATCTCAAAAGCTAAAGTTTTCCAGAATCTGATATGCAAGGGAGACGGTTACTACCATTTTTGAAGAAATGACAAACCCAGAACAAGGGAGTGTGTGGTCAGAATCCACACAAGTGTTCCAAAATGAGCGGCAGTTAGCTAATAGCCCGTGCCATCAGTAAGTGAGGACGATATAATCCATTTGGGTCCGTGGCTGGCGCGCCACCATGTGGCCGGACGACTTCGGTATTTGGGGAAGTCAATACTGCAAACAAACAGTCTGCAGTCAGCATATAGCTGAAGCACTCGATCGCCGCTATCCGTAAGCACCGAGTTCAATCCAAGTCGACCACACAGTTAAGACTCAGATGAGCTAAGTCGTTCAGCTGTAGCACCCTTTCGGTGCCTAACTGCCATGCCACCAGAGTTAGGTCTGCTAACTGTACATTCAAATCCCCGGCGACCACAACTATATTTCAGCTCTTAGCTCGCCGTAAAAATTTAAGCGCTCGGCTGAAGCAGCCTTTCAGTGCCTAGCTGAAGGAAGCACGAGGGCTGGGATACTGTCAGGTTGTCCAAGCCTAGAATGGGGAAGTCGAAATGTATAGGTCGGGTACGAACTACGGACTTTCCGGTCAGTAAATTCGCGCTCTAACCACTGAGTCAGCTCGCCGTAACAGAGCACACAAGGCATCATAAAAGTTGTCTTCGATGGTGTCAGAGCTACAGTCGGCTGGAGTGTAAGCAGACTCGACAAACAGCGATCAACTTCCCGCTTGTAAGACTACTTCACAGACGTTGCCAGACGAACCGCACAGAAACTACTATCAACGGCTATCCAATCAAGCAATGGTCCTTCCACCTGGCGACTTAGGATGATACCAACCCCTGCACATCCTGCCGCAGTGGTCTCTGGATCGCCACAGGTGCGCAGCCGGAAGCAAGTGGAGAGTGATGGGGCGGTTAGCTCAATCACTGTGCTTGCATCTTGAATTCTTCTTTCTGATACACAGCACGCACCAATGTCAAGCAAGTTCAGTTTAAGAGCAAGATCAACCTGTTGTCCTGGTTGTCTCGAACATTAAAAGCAGCCAGATAGACTGGGCGTCGAGGCTGGAAGATTGATTTCGAGCTGCCTTGGGATGTCAGCGCCGGATGACGCTCAGATGTTGTTTTCAAGACCGATGCAGAACGAACGGAGTTATCAGTCCTAACCGACGGGTTGATAAGGAGTGAGTCATTAATGGGTTAGGGAGAGGGGATAGAAAAATTACGCGGAGAAAGGGGGCGTCAGAAGTAGTACGTCTTCGCTTACCCCACAACAAGTAAGGCGACTCGGCTGATGGCACCACGCGACGGTCATGGCATCGATAACATACAACAAACATGGCCACTGAAAGTTACCTAAGTTCACCTAGAGTCGAGGATTTTGGCCAGATGGTTGGGTGGTCCTCCAGTCTCCTGTAGCACTCAGCCATTGCACCAAAAGCCACCAATAGTTGGCCTATGGTCTTCAAAACCGCAAAGCGGACTGCAACGGTTCCATCGCATAAGAATCAACGATAGGCGACAGCGCACCCACTTGTCAAGTGTTTTCAGGTGAGACGTGCTTTATTGTGACATTGCGGCCAAGCAGGAATGTGCCCCACCGCTGCAACCGGACGGCTGCGTAGTACGAGGTACACTTCCGGGGACCAACTATAACTAGTGATGATCTATGATCCGTCACAAGCGTGAGATTTTGGCCGTGAGACTTTGGGACTTCATACCAAAGATGGTGGCCAGTGCTTCCTTTTCAACCTGGCTGTAATGTCATTCCGGTGGAGTCAGTGACCCTGCATATGTTCAGAAAATTCGTGGATTATGACTGCTCTGGATCCACGGTTTGATGCGCCGGTAAGCCAAATTTCGGATTGCAATAGACTCTTCAATTATTTGAGCGCTAGCCGACAGCTGCGTGACAAATCTAAGCGACATTCCTTAATCAGGTGGTTGAGAAATTTGCGCAGGTGATGCATACTTAGTGAAAGGCACTGTAGTAACTGAACAACCCCGAAAATGGATTGGGTTCAGAAGCAATGGGTGGATGGGACATCCCACGACCGTAGCGATATTTGATGGGTCGGGTCGATGGACACTAGTGTAAACAACTAATCCGAAATACTTCCGAAAATTCAGCAGAAATTCACCTTTTCCCTTCTTCAGCCGAAAACTACAAACATGTGTCCACTCAGGGATGACATCCAACTTGCACGGAAGCTTATTTCAGTCGCTGTTACAGTGGTAACCTTGTTAAGGTATCTGGCGAATCCGTCCATCTCACAATGTGTTCACAAACTTCTCAAGGTTTAGTGCCGCGGCAATCGCGTGTACTGGACCAGGTCACGGTGCATGTTGACAGTCAGGAAACGCCTAAGCTGCTTCGAGATACAGCTCCACAATTCATCTAAGCAAAATTTTCATCAGGTGGTGGCAGTGGATACCCATGATTGGTCGTTCGTTTGTTCGCTGAGCCGGGCAATTTGATTGCCTGGCGCTACGCACCACTACGCCTTTTAACAACGCACTGGTGATGTCATTTCGATTGGTGATTAAACTATTGCAATCAGATTGCCCAGCTCAGCAAACAAACCAACGACTATTTACGCTACCAGAGCTACCAACAGTTTCCTCTATAGAATACCCATGATTGTCAAAGGCATCATGTAGGCTTGTAGGGTAGTCAGTACAGAGCCGCACAGCACCATTCGGACGTTTTATACTCATGATTGGCACAGCCCAGGAGGGGTACCTTGTAAATAAAATAAATAAATCGTTAAGCAGTAACACCCATTCAGTACTTAGCTGCCATGCCACCCGAAGGAAGCACGAGGGCTGGGATACTGCCAGGTTGCCCAAGCCTAGGCAGGAGAAGTCGAGGTGCAGAGGTCGAGTTCGAACCACAGACCGTCCGGTCAGCAAATTTGCGCTATAACCACTGAGCCATCTCACTCCGATCCAAGACACCAGCATCTTTCAAATGTTTGACTTCTGCATCGATCGTGAGTTCGCGAAGCCGTGTGGCAGTGCTCTCTCCGTTCTGGAGATCTGATTGATATTCTAGCGTAAGTGAGGGTACAGCCTTCACTTTCGAACGATATACAAGGTCACCACCGAAGGCCGTATTATAATTCTGGTGAAATCTCAGAATCGCGACACTGACTGAAGCAATGGTACCCGAAAATCAGAACTCGACTTAGTGTCGACCTGCACAAACTATAGATTGGCAATGCTGAAGGCTGTAAACGGTAAACCCATTTAACAACCATGGGGTTATGCTCTCAAGCACCGGTGGACAACACTATGAAATGTTGTGGGTTGCAATTTCTACGTTGGTCCCTAGTTTACTGTTTAGCGCCCTACGGTATATTTAAGAGCATGGCTGCTCATGACAAAAGGATATAATATGTTGCCCTAATTGCATTTAAAATCGCCCACAGAATTTTTCATGCGGCTGAGTTGGGATCAACGTGACCGGGAGGGAGCACCCAGCTGAAACGCTTGATTCTGATTGGCCCATATTCTGCCTAATCACAACATGCCATCTTGGCCGTTGTCCCGTGCACGGATTCAGGAATTCTTGGATTAAGTGGAGTGTGAATCAAGATTTCCTGGGATTGTTCTCCTTGTAACATTATTTCGGAAGGGCCACCACCTATCCAGTACGCAAAACAAGTTGCCGGCCCTGTTCACGTGACCCGTTTGGGGGATTTTAACGTGTCCGACTTTTTTGGAAATGCTTTGCGTAAAAATTCGTTGCTCTCGGCCATGTCGAATCTTGTGTATTATGGTTAACGATGCCTCTGGGCTTTATTATTCGCACAGGACTGTCGTAGTTTCGGCCACTGTGCTTGGTGGCGCCGTTGTCTGTGTGTCAAACCTCAGAGGAAATTAATTGGCACATAAAACACCCCGCAACACGAGTTCCACCATCCTCCGACTCAGGCCGGCTGACAAAATGTGAAGAAGTCTTTAAGTTGTTGATTAAATTCCTTCGTCTCAATATGAGTTTCATCCGCAATTTTGTAACCCGAAGGCAAATTTTGTGTGGCAGTTGGTCAAAATGTGCCGCTCAGCCCACGCTTCTCGATGCTCAGGAGCATTCAGTTCAGTCCGGTGTACTCCACATAGCTAATGTCTTCCAAACCTCAAGTTTTGAGGTCCATCGCGAAATCCTGTCAAGTATGCAACCCGTGTGACACCGCAGAACCCGGTGATTCCATGCCGAGAGGTCAAGCTCATGTGTAGTTAAAACGCGTGTGCACAGGAACGTGACGGCGCCTGGTAAACAACCTTCCGATGATAAGGTGACTCCTGTTGACAATTCCACAAATCTAGCCACCACAGAAATGCGAATACTCTGCCCGATCACCGCAACCCCTGACTTCCTTCATGGGGCTGTCAAGCAACCTAAGTATGTCAGTGCAAAATGGCACGGCACTGCCATGCCCAGTCTAATGGCACATCCGCAGCTATTCTGTCCGTACTCTGGACTGTTCCTCGCACCCTCTGGAAACTCTACGTGCATATAAAGACAGTCCTATTCCCTGGCCTTAACCACCCCTGAGACGATTGCTTTCTAATCCGCTGGACCTTTGGTTCGGACCCAACATCCCCGATTTTGCGCTGCGATTTCAGTTTGCCCCACCCATATGCTCAACGACTTTACCTATGGCGCTTCTTCAGCCCTATATATTAGCACCGCCTCTCCCTCCCAGCTAACTTTTACACCAGCCGCCCTTCCAACAGTGGCACAACTGAGTCCACTCAGTTTCAATGTGGGACAAATTTTTGAGACAAAACTTTCCATTTGTTGCCACTGCGAATTTCTCCATCTCCTCATCTTCATCTGGTCCTTCCGTGACAATGGCAATTAACTCAACCTTCTCAGGTCACTCGTGGCCGGCAACCGTTTTCAGTTTGTTAACTGGCTCCATTACTGATCTAGTCGTACCTAGGGCCCTATTTTTCTGGTTCAATGCTTGCCACACTTTACAATTACTTACCGCGCGATAAACATGTCACCTTTCCCCGTTGTGTTTTCACTAGCCACATTGAGATTGTAACGGTTCGATCATGCCTCAGTTGGTATGCTCCCTACACGTTAAGAAATAAACCTGTTGTCATTAGTTACTCCGCATCCCCCCAAACAAATATATTTTTCGGGCACACAAGAGAGGAGTCGAGGATAAGCATCCACCCAGGCACTGCTTCACTTGTATGCGGATAAGGGAATCAATAGAATGACTCCCGAGATTGCGTATAGGTGCACGTAGAAGGTTTTTCATGAAGCACCAAAAGCTCCAAAAGCACCCGACCTTCTCCGCCAATCGGATCCAAACCACCTTTGCGTTTGTCAGCAGTACTGATAGAGGAGAAAATAAGATGGCCCTGTTGTTATATCCCACCACCTCTTTGAGTTGCCTCAAGCATCGTTTGCCTGTTGGATGCTTGCTTGATTTGAATGTGCTGCAGTACTGATCTGGCTTACCTCCAGACGAAGTTTGCCTCGTCTCTTCTAGCTAGGTACCTGCCCTGGATAACTGTGTTGCCCCTGTTTACTATCTGGTGCTTCGTTTTGCCTAGCTGTAACTAACACAAACAGAAAAGAAGTCAGACTTCCTCATTCCTGGTAGCGCAGTACACGCCCATAAAAACAATCGGTCTGGTGGTGCCAAATGTAGGTAATACTTGTATGGCTCCACTGCCCTTTGAGCGCACACAAATAAAATTGCGGGATGCCTGTTTTTGACATGGTAGCCTACACCAACGCTTTTTCATCGCTTGGCCACAATGTACACACACTGAACATCTCCTATCTACTGATATTGCTCCAATGGTAGCTTCCCTTTCATTTGCCTCATGGGCAACCCGCATGTTCCAGCGGCTGTTTGCTGTTTACTTGTTCCAGCTGATTGGGCTGTTTTGTTGGTCTGGCTTTCTTTCAGGCCTGATAAAATGTCTGAGAGCTGGAGTTCTTTGTTATTGTGCAAGTCGCAGTTGTGAATGCTTGGTCGCTTGAAGTTCTGGTAGCGGGGACAAGCGATTAAAAAACCTCGTGTGTTGGTACGGTGCTCCCTGCAGGGAAGACCACCTTGTTGCTTTACAACTTGGCGCGCTCGTATACCCGCCACCTCTCTAGGGACACGAGTGTCTCGCCTATCGCCGGTGGTTTTGAGTGTGACTATTAATCCAGAGAATCCATAAAAACCACCATTATTTCCGTTTGCAGCTGCTGGGTTGGACTTGCCCCAGTTGTCAGTAATCTGGCAACGCTATGAATGACAAGTGAAGGCCACCCGCCCTTTATTCTGACAACAAAAAACGCATGGGGTAGCTCGAAGATATTTTGCAATATCCGTGACCTACATTGACGTGAAAACCTGTTGCCACCTTCGTCTTAGTTGGGGTTGCAGTGCACTAAAGCCCACTTCGCCAACCAAACATAACACATGCACTCCTCTTTACTGCTTCCGATAGTGGTCACATACAAATAGAATATAATGATATTCCTACCCGTTCACCACTAGAATTCGAAGCTAGCGCCTGTGGGTTTTTTCTACTTGCACCACTGACGACGGTGACTCGGGAAATGGTGACCAATACACCTTACCTTCACTGTCCAGAGCACGCAGCATCTTCCAGTTGCGCTAGTCCTTGTTCATTATTTCGGAAGTTCAATTTCCATCATTCGCTACGTGTCTACTGTCCCTTATCACACTACTTCTCTGCGCAGCGGAGCCCTTCTGATGGGACTCTAACAAGGCTAGATACCTCAAGCACTCACTGCCCCTCTAGCTGTCCCTACAAACCAGACACGCGGCTATCCTAATTGCCCGTTGCCACATCGGCTAACACCCCACAATGCCAAAAGTTTACGCAAATTCCCTCTCACGCTGGACTTCCGCCTGATGGTCAACTGATACTATGCGGCAGCACGAGGCACATTTTTGTCACCAATGCTAGCTTTTACGTCGCTACCTGAGTGATCTGCATGTTCACTAACCAGAAGCACACCTACATCGATTTGTTTTATGCCTCTTGCACTATAGTAGCCTTGTATTGGCAAGTTTAGACAGTCCCTCGCTTATAGGCTACCCAACACAAAATATACTCCAAGACTGGCCCACTTAACAAATTGGTGTAATAAACTTTAGGTGATTTTTCATCAATGAACTGCATGCCATCTAATATCTCCCCACATTCACTCGGTGGTTCTAATCTCATCCCAATCCCCCCTTTTCCAAAGCTTCCATCTTCGGTGGTAGTAGCTCCAAATGCCCCATGTGGTCGCTATCCCCTCAACCTAGTCTCTCTTGGATCTCATGGATCTCAAATTGAAACAAAAACACCTGTGATCTTAAATCGGCTTGGTTCTGCCCTTGTCTATCTACATGATTAATCCGAAATACCCTGCCCACAGAATTGTATATCCCCTATCTGATCACCTAAACCGTGAAGTCCGTTACGGGGCTGTCAAAATCCGAAGTATGTCAGTGCGGAGATGGCACGGCACGGCACTCCCATATTCAGTCTCTTGTTACATCCGCAGCTATTCTCTCCATTCCCTGGACTGCCCCTCCCGAATTCCAGAAAACGCTAGCTTCTAGCCGTCTGAAAACATCTGAGACGATTCCGTTTTCATGCACTAAAACCTTCCATAGGAATTAACCATCTTGGCGAATTTTCAGTTTGTCCTCCTCAAAATCTCATTGATTTTCTTCAAATTTTACCTTTTGTCTTATAGGTAAGTGTTGCCTCACCCTCCAGAAGAATGGAGAAGGCCCTCGCGACCGGAAGCAGCCGTGCCCTATGTCAACTGATACGGTCAACCGACACTAGGAACGCAACGGTCAGTGAAACGATGGGTGGAAAAGACGGTCCATTAATTCACCTGCAAACTCGCAGATTGGAAAGATGGACCAAACACTTTGAAGCACGGTTTAGATAGCCTCCTGTCACATATCCTCTGGAGATGGTGCATACGGGCGAATGGGATTTGAACCTTACTACCTCGTCAGAAGAAGTGAAGTACGAAATATTTTTGATGAAACATGAGAAGGCACCAGGACAGGGCGGTCTCCATCCAGCCTTCTTCAAAGGAGGCAATGAACCTATGGTGATCCATCCGACTAAGCTCCTCAGTGAGATATGGGGTGAAGAGAAAGCGCCTGCGGAATGGAATGGGCCGAAATCTATTCCTGTGTTCAAAAAAGTTACGCGGAAGCTGAGTGAAAACCACTGCAGCATCAACCTAGTAGCGATGGCATCGAAGGTGTTCTCTATTCCTTTGCTCTGAAGGTTGACTGAATACAGAAGAAGACAAGTCCATGAAAACCAAGCTTGATGCATCAATTACATTTTTACGCTCATACAAATTCTGAAACAGTGACCTTGCTTCCAGAAACCAAATTTGGTGGTCTTCCCCGACTTGCCAGCTGCCTCTGATTCTGTGGACCGTCAGGAAATATGGTGGTTTCTATGGAGCAAAGATACTCCCAATAGTTCTTGACCCCCTTATGGAGCTGTAAACCAACTCCCGCGGAAGCGTGAAAGTCTACAGAAAGCTCTCTTGGGAATTGAATAAATCAAGTGGTCAGGCAAGGCCGTTCTCTCTCAAATTTCCAATTCAGCTTCATCATTGACGTGGTTATGGAAAACTCACATCCAGCATCCTGTGAAGCATCCAGCAGCCTGTGAAGTTGAAATGCTCTCAGAGCATTCGCTCACAGATATTGAGTATGCAGAACTCACTGCATTCTTCGGATCGTACACCACTGTAATGCTTTCAGCTGTAGCACCTTTGCAGTGCCTAACTACCATGCCAACAGAAGGAAGCATGAGGACTGGGATACTGCCAGCTTCTCCAAGCCTAGACAGGGGAAGTCGGTAGGCAGAGGTCGGATTCGAACCTTCCGGTCAGTAAATTCGCGTTCTAACCATTGAGCTACCTTGCCCACACAGCACTGCGCACAACACTAAATAATCCAAATAGTTCTATCCCGCTGTTTGTCATGTGCAGCACATCCACAAACTGTAAAGTGTTTCTGCACGAATGGCTTGGCTCGAACCCAAAACCTCACGCTTCTGGGTGAGCCGAATAAGACAGTAGAAAAACGCGTCTACCAGTGTAGCTCTGTTAATCCCGGTGGTCCAGGAAAACACATTTCCATCCCATGTGGGAAGCCCAGAGCCGCTTTAGTGAACCTGCACCACCCATGGCGTAGGCGTCACATCAGCTTATCCGCGAAGGGTCGAATTTATGTGGTGCACTACATACAAATATACGGGTCAGAAACCAGGCGTTCAGGACGTCAAAA
>SJOL01002939.1:499621-619392 GCA_004794785.1 Opisthorchis felineus | reverse complement strand
CGCTTGCTTGTGTGGTTGGAAGGGGTTGGGGAGGGCCATCAATGGGCAAAGAATTGTGCGGGCAAATGATACTTCCCGGTTACGCAGGCCGAGAAAGCGGGTTTGGTTGAGGCACCCCACCTTGAAAAAAGTCGTTCAGCTGTAGACCCCTTTTGGTGCCTAATTGCCATGCCACCAGAAGGAAGCGCGGGGGCTGGGATACTGCCAGGTTGCCCAAGCCTAGACAGGGGAAGTCGAGAGATAGAGGTCGGGTTCGAACCGCAGACCTTCCGGTCAGTGAATGTGCGCTCTAACCACTGAGCCATCTCGCCCTCCATTTTGTGCCTTTAACTCAAAATTTTGAACCACAATACAGTGGGAGAATGCAAGTTTTTGTTCGTAGACCCTGTCCACAGCCTATGACTCGAGCTATGGATAGACAGGCGGTCTTTGGCCTTCACAAATTACATCCGATAATCCTGAAGGTGCTAACAGCAACATTAGCCAATTCATAGTGTCCGTTTTTTATGCGCCTGTTGAACGAAGGCTGGTTGTTGGTGGAGTGAAAATCATTGGTTGGGAAAATATTGTATAAATCGGGAAACAAACAGCACCCAGATGATTACAGACCGGTATCCTTGTCAATATTCTTCCTGAATGAACGAGTATTGGGGGTTTGGGTCCCTTGGAATATCTATACAGGGTTTGAACTCTTATTTTTTTCGACGGGAGTCTATCATGTGGCCAATCACCTCACAGCAACGCCGTCGCGATGTTCAGCACTCTTCTATCCTTTTTTGTTCATTTCCCCACTAAACATGGTCTTTCTCCCGTTTAGCCGGATCCGGGCTTTTTAGTCCTTTGCTTTACAAACCATGGTTCCCGAGTTGGAGAAAAAAATTGAGGAATGGCTCAAGTGGGATAAAGTAACATCGCAAATCTTCCTACGCTCCTTCGGTAGAACGAGGTCACACGTTCAGAAATCAGTCGGTTGAAGAATGCGGGTGAGGTAGAAAAACTAAATGGACTGTTGATGAACCGGATGGAATTCGGGACGGCTGGTAAAGTCGCCAGTTCTTACTTATCTGTCATCCAGGCCTTCGGGCTCGTATGGGGCCCGGATACAGCCAGATGAACGATTTGACTATAATCCAAACCACTCAAGTAATCTTTAGAACCGAAAGTTTTTAACTTTGCTACTTCTCCGATATCAGGGTCTACTGAAGTATGCTCGTACCCAATTCCCTCATCTCAAGGAAAGAGGAATAATTATTGGATACGATGCCCGGCATAATAGCAAAAAGTAATCACTTTCTCATTAATCTTATTGAATTTAGGTGGGCGAAATATCTAGCCAATATATTCTTGAATGGTGGGTGTCTCGTCTATCTATTCCGCGAAAATTATCCCACTCCATTATTGGCCTACGGGGTTCGACATTTCAAAACATGTCTTGGTGTAGTTATCACGGCCTCACATAATCCCAAAGAGGACAACGGATACAAGGTAGGTTCCATATTGATGTCTTACCCTGCGGTGTGTCAGGTCTATTGGGACAACGGGTCGCAGATCATCAGTCCCCACGACAAAGGCATTTCTCAGTGCATTGACGAGAGCTTGGCTCCCGAGGATGCCTCTTGGAACACCGAAGGCGTCGAAACACACCCACTATGCCGTAACCCAATGCCTGAGATAATTGATACATACTGCCGGCTGCAGAAGGAACGAGTTTGTTTTACACCGTAAGCTACCTAATAAACTTCCAGGTTGGCGTTCCTTATCACGTGATTTGCGAATGCTGGATACTAGTTCGGCAAATAGTCTCCTTAGGCCTACTTGTTAGATTCGGATGTTTGGAAGTATTTAGTTAGCCTTCACAGGTTTTCAGTCATGAACCTTTTAATACCAATTATAGTTCCTCTGAATCAGTTAGCTTATTCTTCTACCCACTCTCGTTTGCCCGAACGATCTCTTTTTTTGTAGCGAAGAGAATCCAAAGTGTAAAATCCAGTTTACCTACACCGCTATGCACGGAGTTGGATGGGATGCGGTCAAACGTATCTGCTTCAGCTTCGGGTTTGCTTCTCCGTTGCCCGTTCTTGAACAAGTAAGTGAATGGTGTAGTTTTAATAGCCAACCTTTGTGCTGAAAAGTCTCCATGGTGTGTGGATTGCTTCGCAGTGTCATTCTCACTTTGGCTTGACGTATGCTAGAAACTGCTTTCGTTTTATCGGGTTCGTGACGTGGAAATCTTCGGTGCGTTTGAATGGCGAGGACTTTTCATTACCTCTGCAGATGAAGCAGCAGTTTAATCCCCTTCAAGCTTAACACCGCAAACAACGTCCTAACTGGTGGACATCTACGGATGACAACCATACTCAGTTATTAGACCAAAGCAGCAACTTTCGTTGTAAATTTCATGATTACTCGATAGCACTCAATCAAATAAATTCCACAGGTCGGTTTTCCTTACCGCCTCTGTTGTGTAGTAGTGACGGTGGCTTTTATTAGTTAAACTTAAGGAATTACCTGGTGGCGTATTGCCAAGTGATACGTTATCCACCTTGCGGTTTCCGCCATTCTGAAGGATGCACGGACAACAAAACTCGTCTTGGTAGAGGGTGTTTCGGCACGCGTAGCACATGACCAAGTCACCGCAGTTTATGGTGCTGGATGTTTTCCGCGATTGAAGTATCTGCAGCATAACCAAATACCCGTTTTCTAATCACCTCATTGCTAATCCGTTGACGCCATCCAAAACCAGCAACGCTTCTGAGGCGTTGGTGCTCAAAAACCTGAAGACGACTCACATCATTTGTCCGCAGAGGCTACGTCTCGCAGCAATACGACAACACAGTTACAACGGGAGTCAAACCGACACCTCTGTGGTTGCTACATTCACCCAAAGTACCCTTTTTTGTAAAAAGGCACTGTCACTGTCACCCAATTATTTGGAGCGATCTTTTTCTTCTAGGTGGATACAAATAAGCTACACAGGCACTGACTGAGGAATTCAACGCCACCCTTGAACAGAGCAAGTGGAAGGTCATCAGGGCCAGGAACACGGTGACGCTTGAGTAGGGATATACATTCGGACACTTGTGAGGCTGACCCCTTTCTGTTGAACAGGATTCCGGATTTGAGGTAGCCGGTGGCCAACTGAATTGTTGTTGGAAGTATTGTGCCAAGCGGTCCAAACCTTCCCCATTGCTGCATATCAGAGAGCCATTATGACTCCTGACAGTTTCGCTGACAAGAGGCTTCCGAGGACCAGTCGAACGAATCTATAGAACAGCTTGCGGACGTTTCCAGAATTTTTCGCATCTTGCATTTCTTCTGCCATTCGGGTCCACCAATCTTCTTACTCTGCACGGACACTCAGTTTCACCTGGCGATGTCTGCGCCAGCAGGTGCAGACACAAGCTAGCACACTGGTGTCGAACGTGATGGCCTTTGTGGTAGAGTGAACGGCGGGTACGGAGGCCGTGACATGGAAATACAGGTGGTGATCATTAAGCACACGGGTACAGTAAGTGAGTGGTTTGGGGCATTGTCATGCTTTTAGGTTAGAGTTAATAGTTACCATCGCTATGCACTTTCACTACCCCAGACCTCAAACTGCAATCACGCCCTTCTAGGGTGGACTGTGTACTAACGTACACTCGGTGGGCATCAGCGGTTTAGCTCGTCAGATCTAGTATCTGAAATAAATCACTGGTGGATTGGGTCACGCCCTGCTGCTAGCGAGTCAAACTTCATCTGGTTACAAGAACAATCGACCCTTCAGACACGTCAGCACCACATTATTTGGATGTCAATGGGATTACTACTAAGAATGCGCGCCCAATTTCCTTTGTGTCCGTTAAGTTAGGACAGCTAAGAGCAAAACAACAGGGAGGACCAGATGGGCACACCTCAGTTGATAAGCTAATTCAATTGAAGAATAGGCTGTATTTATGCAAGTGGATGAAGATGTGGATCAAGCTTCACTACGAGTCTATAGCATCCTCGAAAATTTGTTTCACGCACCAGTGAGGTGAGTCGTTCAGCCATAACACCCTTTCGGTGCCTAGCTGCCATTCCACCCGAAGGTAGCAACCTGGGATACTGCCAGGTTGCCCAAGCCTAGACAGGGGAAGTCGAGAGGCAGAGGTCGGGTTCGACCCTCCGGTCAGTAAATTTGCGCTCTAACCACTGAACCATCTCGCCCCCAGTGAGGTGAAGCTTCAGCGATATAAAAACCACACCGTTTAAGAGTCAATAAAACGACACTTTGCACAAGTTTAAGGGGATGTCGCAACACAATTAGGGGATTTCTGACAAAGCTACATTAGGCTATCGATTTACCAAAGAACGGACTGTGTTTCTGAATATCAACGACATGTAATTGCCCCAGACCAAGCGGTACGCAAAGGTTTTCTGTACATTAACGGCTGAATACTTCGTGTCAAACCTGCGATTGGGTCAGCTGGACAATTCCAGGCAAGCCCACACTTAAGCGAGGTACATTAGACGCACCGAAAACTCAGGGGAGCCATAGAGCCAGTAAGGCAGGATGCAGGCAGTGGTGAAATTCGGAACGATGTGACAGAGAACAGAAATATATCCTTTGGGATTATAGTGACTTGTACTTGTGGGAGAGTGAGCCATCTGTACAGATGTTCTGGAGTGTTTCTGTCGCAAGGTCAGATTCGCGAGGATTTAGACCCAAATCTGACCCCAGAAGTGGGTGCCAGATAGTACTTTCAGACAGAAACTTTCCATGTCTGACTTCACACCAGATGATGTGCCAGGCGGTAGTGTCAGTCTGGGCATGGTGAAGGAACCAGTGCGAGTCTGCAAAACTCGCCTTCAGGTTTCCGGACGTGACCGAACCGTCGGAGTAATACGTTGTATATGACTGTGGGATTTTTAGAGTATTCATTTACATAGCTGGTTTGAACAGTCTTCCTTATATCCTGGCACAATTGTCCTGGTGAGTCCACACGATAGAGAGGAGGTACTGGACTCCAGTTTCGCCTTTATTAAAGCTCGTCTGCGGTGCCGGGATTCTTACCCTGGACATCGTACCTGCAAGGCGAGCGCGTTCCCAGTAGTTTACCAGCGCACGCTAAAAACCCTTGAATGACCAGGTCTGAAAAGGCCAAAATATTCACATTTGAGTGATGCACTGGTGACGAGCTCTAGTAAGAGCGGAACTTGAATCTTTGTGTTCTACCTGTGTGCTAGCTGGGTGATTTAGGAGCTTGATGGAATTTATTCTACCACGTTTGATAGTCTAGTACGTGAGTGGGAAAACCTCAGGCAAGAAGACAAAGGACACCGGATGAAGATCGGCTATATTGCAGATGAACCAATGGAAGAAAGAGCCCTGCGGCTCAGTTGGCTACAACAGAGAGAAAATGAAATGTTAGTGAAATATTACAAAAGGTCAAGTTGTTCGGTAGGACCTGACCGTCCTAACACTTTGGTGTGGAGTCACCGGAATAATTGCATCAAAATGGAAGGAGGACCGTTCAAACGAGAGTGGTGTTGACACAAATTCTGCAAATCCCGAAATCACCTGCAAATAATCAAATTGTGCAGCACGTTTCAAATGTTCATCCGCTACCTAACTGGAAAGCTCTGACAGGCGAGTCACTTAGCCGATACAAACAGGAGCCTGGAAAAACCAGTCACATTGAAGTGGCTGTCTGACGTGTGGAGTACTAAACTAGCGCTCGACGCACACTGAACTGGACAATTTGTCGAGCCCTTAGGGGCGAGATGGCTCAAGTGGTAAGAGCGCGAATTTACTGACCGGAAGGTCCGTGGTTCGAACCCGACCTCTACCTCTAGGCTTGGGCAACCTGGCAGTATCCCAGACCTCGTGCTTCCTCTGGGTAGCATGGCAGCTAGGCACCGAAGGGGTGTTACAGCTGAACGATTTTTTTTTCGAGCCCTCGAATCCATAAGATATGGCTTGCATTCCGAGTTTTTTTCTATAGACCTAACACATTACTCATGAGATTGCTGAGAACTCTTCCACAGCCCATGACCGGCCTCGCCCTTCTTGTGGCTCATCAGGTAGGCGCAGTCCCCGAGTTTCCTTCAAGCTGGACGAAATCCGACAAATACACTCATTTGCTCACCAACTTGGTTTTTACGGGAGATTCACTTGACTCCTAGCTTGCTCCCTCTTTTATGGTGTTCTTCTTCAACCGAATTGCCGCACCAGTCCGCCCCATGTTTCAGTCAGTACGACATTCGAGATATTGCAACACTACGTATAGACTAACATCATCATCAAAAGCAGCAACATCAGTGCAGTCGTACTGACTAACATCTACCGTTTCGATCACCCTCGCAGTGATAAGATGTTGAATCAAGATACCCAAGTTAGCCGGAACGAACTCGTTTTTTTATGTGGTAAAATTTTGTACGTAAGGATTGGAGAATCACGAAGAGGTAGTATTTATATGCCTCGGGAAGTGCACAGTTCTCTCTTGGAGCCATTGCAGTTTAAGATGATGGACAAAGTAAATGATCTCTAACTTGGCGGCTCAAATATAGACGTTCGTAGATTTCTGGGTTTCGAAAAGGGGTGCTTTAACGGGTGACTCAGGTTTCGTTGCTAGCGTTACTTGGTCATCGGCTGTGTTTTATTTCTAAAACGATACGTGTGGCTTACAGAGAGTCGTTTGGTAATGTGACTGGGTCGGTCTCTGTGTCGTACATTTGTGGTTGCTGTTGATTAGACTTTGGCTTCACATTATATTCCTTCTGGTCAGATAACTCCAGATCCTGAAATACCCACGGTAAAATATCCGAATCCAGAAGAGGGCCGTTCAGCTTTGAATATGGCCATCGCGCGCGCTGATTCAGCCAATTCCCCGGTCATTTTGGCGAATGACCCCGACGCCGACAGGTTGGCAGTGGCTGAGAAACAACCTGAGTACGTCTTTTCCCTTTCGGGTTTTGGTGGTAAAAGTGACTTGTCCGTACTCATTTCATGCTGTCCCGTCTCGGTCAATTCCTTTTTCTTAAACAAAACTAGCTCAGTTGTGTCATCGAAGTTGATCACGAGTTCAGATAATCGTCTGTGAGCGCGTGTCAACGTGGACACACCACGTTTACCTGTCCGGTCCGTCGCCGACGTTTAATATCTCCTCAGTTTTCAGTCTGCTAATTCGTGTGCACGCCCTTGATACGTTTACGACTGTCTCTAGTGGCATACTTTTCTGCTATCTTCCTTATTTCTGTGAGGTGACAATACACGTATCAAGTTGATTGTTGACAAGTGGCTTGCATAGTGTGACCCATTACAGTCATTTTTATTTCATCACCATCTTCGCACATTTGGCTTTTTAGTGGAAAGTGGAAAATATTCAATGGCAATGAACTGGGTGCCATGTTCGGCTGTTGGATTTGGTCACAATGGAGAAAACGTAATCCAGACGCTGATCGTGAGTTTATGTTTTCATAGGTCTGTGGACTGTTCTGTTTGTATCGTCTTTCCCGAGAAAGTTCTTAGTATTAGTGGGACATCTTACTCTTGAGAGTGTGGCTCGTACTGCACATTTAAACGAGCTGCACTTCTATTCCTCCTCTGGTGCAATTCTGTGAGTCTGTTCAACCTGGTGGAGGCTTTCAGTGCCCATCAACTTGGTTCAGCTCCCGACCACACCACGTTTACACTCACGTCTATCGTCCTGAATGCGTTACCGCTCCAACTCCTCATTATTTCGCAGGATAGCATATTCCCACTCTCACCCAGACGCGCTCATCAGTACTGCGTGCATACACGAGATCCTCCCGGCGAGTGAAAAATTGGCTGCTAGAGTCAATCGTCATTGTCATACTATTTGTGTATGATAGAGTGAACCCAAACTGATTTAGTTGGAGGCCTCTCATGACATGTGTTGAGGTTCCCGGTATGGAATTTAGAGTTACGGGTAAGTTTGATGATCCAGAATATCAAAAGGAAGAATTCGGTTGGAAAGTCTACGGTGCTATTTACACGAAAGTGAGCGAAATCATACAACACACCTCAATTGTTGACGTTCGTGGCGTCAATTGCGCAAGTCTGTCACTGACCGGCACAATGCAGTCTCAAGGTGCGCACACCAAACAACGGCGAGCGGAATGTTGGCTCGGTAGTGTGGTTTGGGGTAGCTGCTTCCGAGGCGGTGCGGTCACACGGAAAACAACAGAATAAGTCAGGTCAGGCTCAACAGACAGGACACGAACACGAATGGGTAAGTAGGTCAGCTGCGCATATTCACACATGTCGACGTACCAGTGTCGGACGGGGCGACCTTTACAGCAAGGTGGGTGGCGGTTACGGTCGAGGAAAACATGTGGAGGTCAAAAGTAAATGGGCGAAGTAAGCACATGAATAGGTGAATTATCATGATGTCAGCTTCGTTTCAATAGCATGTTTGGTCACACCAGCATTCTTTGCTTGACTGAGAGATTGATTTGTGGCAGCTGGGTGACTAATCTCCAACTATGCAGGTGATTGTATCGTATAGTCATTAGACAGGACGTTTGACTTTAGTATTCCGCTTCTCTTATCCCTCACAGTCAGTTCTCGTCTTCATTTTAGCCTGTAGGTATGGAATGTTATCCAGCACCGTTTCGTCGAAAATATTAGACACCATTGCTAAGAAGGAGGGTTTCTACTTTGAGGAGACGCTAACTGGTTTCAAGTGGATGGGCAATCGCGCGGATAAGCTTGCAAAGGAGGGAATCAAGATACTGTTTGCCTTTGAGGAGGCCATCGGTACGTGTTGTCCTAACCTGTTTTGAGTTATGCTTGCATGTTTAAGTTGGCGTTAGTAGCCCAAATCTTTTAAAGTGTCCTCCAGCTTGATTATTTTTGTCATGCAGACCACGAACATTTTGGACTTGTTCAGTGTTCACGCTTGAAGCACGTGTTCGAAGACGGTAAAGCCTGCTATTCCATACATTTTTCTACACCAGCTTTGCTTGCTCCTCACTTTTTGCTATCCATGCGTTCCCTACAGGTTTCATGTGCAGCGATGTCGTCTTGGACAAAGATGGTATCAGTGCACTTGCAGTCATGTCCGAATTGGCGAACCACGTATATTCGAAAAGTGGAACGCTTCAGAGTTATTTAGAAGACATATACGCAAAGTATGTGCTTGCTTACTCCATCCGATATTCATTTGGTTGTCATTATAGAACTCGTGATGCAATTCCCTTTTTGTTGAGTAGTAGAATGGATGCTTCCGCATTGGTTTTGCGACACATTACTTCAGCTGATTTTCTGGTTCTTTCTCCTCATGAACTCCTTACTAGTGCTTTTACTCCGAATTCCGGTGAACAGAACTTGAGGCATTCTGCTTAGTCGTTGAAATCACCTAATGACCTTAGTCGTACACCTACTGCTAGTTCTTAGTAGCATTACACGACGAGTATCTACAGTGGAAATATATCGTGACCATCGCTCGATTTCTTATTTGTTTTTCTACACCCACCTATACCACTCCACTTGGGTCGGTCATCTTTCGAACCCGTTGACAACGTCATATGAAGCAAGTGACCATTGCTTCGCAGTTATGAATTTATGGACTATTTCAAGCGTTTCACAGTCTGCTTAGCCCTTCCAATCGTTCAGGGGAAAACGGAGTCATCTGCATGGGCGAAACTGATGTGTCGAAGTTGCGACAATTTTCCAGGAACTCTGACCACTCGAGAACAGTGAAGTTTTATTTTCAACTTTTCACAATCCCTGCGAAATCCATGTGACTTGAACATGCAAAAGCTAGTTATAAAGGAAATCCAACTGTGTCGGTCTAATTAGTTCATGACTATGTTGCTATACTCGGATTGCTTTCGGCTTGACACGGAATTTCAGCCGGCTATTCCGTGGCAGACTGACTGTTACTCCGTCAACTCTAAGTCAACAGGATTGGGACGGAAAACTTCCCCATTTAATGATGAGAGGCGTGTTGTGCTATCATTATCTTACAGCCAGACATTTGAGCGTAGAGTGTAATGTATCGGAATGTGTTTGTTCGGGACGATAAGGTAAATTTCAGCCTGGTGCGTTGTCACCGGATGATTCAGGTGTGATGGGGTGTTCATGGACGAGGATGTGGCGCACTTAGTCGTTCCTAATACATTACTTCTGTTTCCTGACAGAGCCGCCCGTGAGGTGTTTATCCTGTTTTAAACATATGGAAGTAACAGGCGAAAGGTCCAAACAGGTGAAGTTTTTAGCCTTTATGTCAATGAACACATTCGAAACTTCACTTCAAATATTGTTGAATGAGTGGAGTAAATTCAACAAAAAATTGGGCGTCTGTGTTACTGCTGTGCGTATTTGTGAAGGTACCGGTTCTAGGTGAGTGAGTTGATAGACGATTTCACTTTGCTCCTGTCCATGATTCTCAAGTGTGCTTAGATGTAGATCGCTAGCGGGAGTAAGAACAACCGTGCTTCAAAGCCTTTCTGTAGCTCCTACTTTAGTGCCCATTTCTATTAGACACATAGTATCTCCAATTTGTCCTGAGTGACGATCTCTCCTTAAGAGCCCACTTTTCCAAGTTCCCTCAACTTTACTATTCTCCTGATAGACGAAATACCAAAGACCCAAAGAGAGGACGAAAATGTTCGGTAATTTTAGCCTCATTACTCCCTAATTGGGACTGCCGTTTGCTATAAATCAGGAAATATTTACCTATCTGGCTCGATGATTGATTTTTACTTAGCTACGACAAGCCTGGATGCTCGGACATCAAGTTTAGCTCTGTTACTTCCAGTGCGCATCTGTTGTGCTGACCAGTGAATTGGACAGCTGAACGCACTTTTTCAAAGCGGTTCTTTATCCTGTGTATATTGTAGCAAGTCGTGAGATTTACGGTGACACTGGACACCTAGAACACCTAGAACATTTCGTAATGTTGTTCAGCTAAAGCGTCCGATGGCAGCTCGACTGCACCGTAGCATGAGATATCGATTGCGGTCTGTCTTCAAACAACTCGATTATCCTGATGATCCAAGCTTCCAAAATAAATAACAAGGCGCAGACAGTTCTGGCTATTTTCGTCGGTTTTGAAGTCTCGACTCTGCAGTCCATCAGCATTCACGACTGCGAGGTGCGTTCATCCCGCAATTCGAGTAAATTTTCTCCAAAAACCGTTTCATCCCTGCTTGGGATCATCGGCAGTGCCCATCGCGCGAATCTCTAGAGGTATTCGTAATTCACTCGTGGTTGAGTCTCCTCACTACTCGCAAACTACGGGGTGAGTGCCAGTCCTCGTTCTGTTGGGCTTCGGTGGGTATGACAACTGGCCATATGCATACATTTCCATATTTTGACGTCACCATGAGCATTTACTTTTTTAATGCAAGAATATGAAAACAACCGATCATACAGCTCTGAGGAGAGTGAGACAGCGAGTGCCAATCGGCAGCAGACTATCTCCAAGAAAGGTCGCATTGCACCTGACAGACTGACGGCATTTCCATTACACATTTTCCATTACACATGAGATCATGAGTTGAGCGAATACTCGAATGGCACACACACAACGGGTTTTTTACGTGAACTATTTGACTCAAGTGTCATTCGATTGTCACATAAAACCCGGGATTCAGTCTGTTGTACAGGACCACTTTAACTAGGTACCGCGGATGGTTCCGGTTGAGAAGACCGGTGTATTGTGGTGATGTTGATGAAACTCTGCCTGTTGCGTGAGCATCATTCTGAACCGTGCATATACTACAAGGTATTCCTTATTTTTAATTTAGATATGGGATTCACATCAGCAATAACAGTTACTACTTTTGTTACGACCCTCCCAAAATCGCGTTAATGTTTGAACATATTCGGAACTGGCCGCACAATCCTGGCCCTGCAGGTTATCCCCAGCAACTCGGTCGATTTCGGATTGTCAACATTCGTGATTTGACCACAGGTTTTGATGATAATTATCCGGACAAGAAAGCAGTAAGTGGTATGCATTACTCATTGTGTTTTTATGTGATATAGTTCAAATTGGTTCCCTCTTGATTCCCGACCGATCAGTTCTAACAGCCCGTGGGAGGCAACTGTGGCAGTTCTGTCTGCATTCATGCATGTACGTCATTTGTGTCGGCCATATTCACTCTGTCTATGAGCAGGTACCCTATAATTCACACGTTCAGTCAGCTTGATATCGTCGACCCCTGTCATACAGTCTTGACTTGCTTGTGTGATATTGCTCTGCATTCTAAATGACCCTCTTTGCTTGCCCATCCTCTACTGATCTTTTCCAATGCTATGAATATGCAGCCAGTGGCTCGGGTTCCTGTCTCAGCATTCTCTCTTTCACAGTATTTCATGCCAGTCGTCTCTTCTGCTTCATCTCAGTCGTAGTTCTAAACTAAATACACTACATTTGGCCTCGCCGACAGCGCGACACAGCTTTGTACTGTCCTCGCCTTTCATGAACCCAAAAGAATGTGGCCATTTGTCACCCATACACTTCGAGCTCTGTGATCTAGCCGAGTTGAAGCCACTCGTCTACTTCGTACTCCGGTATTGACAGAAATGGGACTCACTGAAAGTGTCCCACCAATAGACTTTATATGGCATCAAGTTCGCACAAAACTAACCATTTTTCGGCCGATTTTGTAGATCTGTCCACCCCCCATTTATTCAAGTGCATAATTGTGTGGGAGATTAGGCATCCATGTAGCTCAGTTTTATATAGTCTTCCAGTAAATAGGAGGTCCTCACGCGCACCCCAGGTGTGTCCGTTTATTTATTGGTCCAGTTCAGTTTTTCAGATACAAATCGTACACCGAAGTACGTCGGTTTCAGCTGCTACAGCTTCATCATTATCATCATCGGCATCATCGCCATCATTGTCAGCTGTAAGAACCGCGTACTTGTCGTACAGTGCTTGTAGCTGCCACAGTTTCGTTCACCGATGGTCTGGGGAGGTGGGATAGGTAGCATCGCATTGGAGGCGGGGCTGATAAATTGGTGCGTAAATACAACAATGTCAGCGGACTGTTAAGTGGGGGGGATTGGGAAGGGAGCTGTGCATTGAAGACAATATCTTGGATGCACGAGCGCCATTGAGGGCGCGACTGAGCCATATCTGACAATGTCTCTAACCATTGATGTGGCCCGTCTCGGGGTCCCCATCCAGGAAAACGGCAATGACCAGCGCAGCTGAGTTTGCTGGTAATGGTTTTTATAGTTCGCTGCCAAGTCATTGTTTGACCGCCTCTGGCTCGTTTCCACCCTTCACGTGGTTGTGCGAAAAGAACCCTACGAGGAATTCGGTCGACTGGCATATGGACCACGTGGCCAAGGCAGCGCAACCTATGCAGTGTGATCAGTTCATCTATCGAGGGTGAGTTATTTCTTCCGAATACCATTCGACGTACTTCAGCATTGCTTATCCGCTGTTCCCACCAGACTCGAGCAGCATAACAGCGTAACAGCTTCGCTGCCGTACGACGATGATGCATTTGAAAGCCTTATTGTGAAGAAAAGAGTAAAGGTGAATGGGGTAGGGACTTTGTGCTATCCTACCACAATCTTCTCTAGGTGCCTACAACCCCAGAACTATTTATAGAAACTGACAACAAGGACGTTATTGACATCGATTAGCAGCCAAACCTTGCAGCGTCTCCAATCAGGCGCAGTGGGGGTCACGTGGTCCCCATCCTGGAAAGCGAGTCGCACCGACAGCACCCAGACTTCGTAATCTCCTTCACACCCCTCTGCCAGGTCAAGGGTTGACCACCTCTCTGTTTCCGCCACTCCGAATCGGGTACGGAAAACAGCACCCTCTTCGGCATACGATTGTTCGACAGGCGCAATACATGGCCTAACCAACGCAGCTTCTGGTGCTGGATACATTATTCGGATACGGTTTGCAAATGATGTTCACCTTGTGTTCCACAGGGAAACCGAATAGATACACTTGACCACATAATAGTGTGGTCAGAGTCAAGTGGTGTACTCCAAGATGAACAACCATCTTGTATCCGAACTATCCACCGGTAGCTGATTGCCACATGGTCCAAATGAGCCCACAGCTGGTTTACAGTTGGTGGCCTCCATGTAGCATGGTGTGACTGCTTGTGTTAAATATTTGTGTTGGCTAAGAACTAATGATGTTCAGCATTAATATCACCTGCTAGAATCACTATATCTAGTTCTTGTTGACCTGGGAACGGTGACGAATCTCGGTAGGGTTGATCACACTGCTGATCAGCCGCACGTGGCTGCAGGATCATTGCAGGACCGAAGCCCGACCACCACGATAAGGTGACAGTTTCAGGCCATTCACTTATGCTATATAACTCAGCAACCATTAATGGTCCACTTGAATTTTACTTGGTTCTCTAATCTGACACAACGCTGCCTCTATCTCTGACGCCAAAAGACGTTTTTGAAGATGGTTGTTCCGTGCACATTTATCCGGTTGTGTAAAGGGGAATGTGGTCACAAGCACGGGACGTTAGTTATAGAGTGCCATATTTACTGCTTCACTCTTATCATCTTATGTTGTCAGTATACCTACTTCCGTTCCCGCATTTTCATCGGTTGGTGTGTGAACTTATAGCATTCACCACTGATCTTAGTTAACTTGGAATCCACACACAGTGACCAATTTGAATCGGTATTGTTTAACCGGATAACCGACAGGGCAAAGATCCTCGAGTGTGGGTTGCTGTGGTCAAGGTCGATGGTCTTCTGTACGTCGACCAGCCAGAAAACTGAGCAACTAGCCAACAGAAATTTCCAACCACCCGGAAGACCAATCATGGTCAAAGGTCGTCCTCGGTCAAAGAGTGGTATATAAACACGAATGCGGCATTGCTCAACGCCTCCACAACGAAGCAGCGCCAGTATACTACGTCCTGATAATGTCACATCGACTGGTGACGAAACCAAACTGTCACATTCTGCTAAAAAAATAATCGTTCAGCTGTAACACCCTTCCGGTGCCTAACTGCCATGCTACCCGAAGGAAGCACGAGGGCTGGGATACTGCCAGGTTGCCCAACCCTAGACAGGGGAAGTCGAGAGGCAGAGGTCGGGTTCGAACCACGGACCTTCCGGTCAGCAAATTCGTTCTCTAACCACTGAGCCATCTCGCCCCATTCAACTAACAGAACATTAATCACTAATTCGATTGTTGATTGTCCGAACAAGAGGCGTTTTTTTCGGTTTTTGAGCATGTTTCTTCTTTTGTGGCACTAATTCCGTTTTTTCGTTGGTCGTCACCATCTCTCGCGCAGCTGTTGATATCTACTTTACCTGTTTTTGAACGCAGTTTCTTCGCCACCATTACTTTACTTTTCCAAGTATATGACATGTTCTGCTCATTGTTGTTTCCATTCTGTCCCCTCTTGACTCATTGCAGCGTCTTCCAGTCAGTAAATCTAGCCAACTGATTACCTTCACCTTCGACAACAACGTCAGTTTGACCATTCGTACCAGTGGGACGGAGCCCAAGATCAAATACTACTCGGAGTTGCGTGCAAAGCCAGGGAGCTCGTAAGTCCGTTTTACCCGATCGCTTCCGCTATGACCAAAGGCCGCCAATGTCTATAGGTTTTTTAAAATAATTCCTTCAGAGAAACCGTCCAATCAGAAAACATGGTTGTCAACGAACTATTAGTAATGCTAACCATAACCATCACTGATAGGCATGCCGGTGTAACACTTGTATTTAATTTGTTCACCCCGACTGGACATTGCTTCATTTCCGTTAGGCCAGATTTATTCCACGGTATACGCTAGGAATTGTGCCAGCTACATATCACTATTGTGCCCCCAGTGAATGAATGGATCGACTATCAGACTGGGCCACTTGTCTTCCAAAGTCGCACTTCCACAGACCACAACAGTATGTTTTTCCGTCAAAGTGGCATATGAGAGCTACGTGAATTTGGCCTGTGCTTCTACTCGATGCGGCCAGGCCACAGTGGTTAGAGCGCGGATTTACTGACCGGACGGTCAGTGGTTCGAACTCGACCTCTGCCTCTCGACTTCCCCTGTCTAGGCTTGGGCAACCTGACAGTATCCCAGCCCCCGTGATTCCTTCTGGTGGCATGGCAGCTAGGCACCGGAAGGGTGTTACAGCTGAACGATTTTTTTTCTGCTCGTACACAAGCAGTGTCGGTCAGCTTGTAACTTTGGCCGGCGTGAAGTGATTGTTCCTTGTGTCTGGGAATATCAAGGTAAATAGGTAACTGAGTGCCGATGAGAGCCTATTTGGGAACTGGAGACCTGGGTAAAGCAATAGCCGAGATGGTAGTATTTAATTAAATCACTCAAGGCCCATTGGCTCATTTCGACGGCTAAGTCCACCGGGTGGGGGCGGGTTGAGGTCACCGGACCTAGGTAGCACCGTTGCTCTGAGGTACAATTTACGGTACGAATGGCTACAAAATCGACTTTTTGTCTTTCTGTGGTAAATGGGCGCAGTTAGGTGATCTGACAATGGAGCCCACAGTAATCTGTGGTGAGACAATTGACTGATTCATATGTGGGAACCTGTTTGGTATGTCCTGAATAGTGCGTGTTATATGGTGCATCAAGGTTGCAGCAGGCTTTCAATGAAAAGTCCGAAAGAGTACTCACCAGTTCAAATTCTTTTGCTTGCATGCAACTGACCTCCTTGTACTATATCAGTAGTTGACGGTCTGTGTGCATTTTTGGACAACTAGTGTACTTGCCTGTTCATACGCGTGCTACTTCGGACACAACACAAATGTGGTCCCAGTAACTCTCTGTATGCAATATCCTACACGCCTCAGTGGAGAATCACGACCCTAGCGCATCTCTCCCTACCACGAGATGGCAGTTCATAGACCATGCTTTCCGACAGCTTTAACCTTTTCGCTTCCTGAATACAGCCTTTTTATCCTGTATTTTTTGGGGTTAATACGTCTCCATGCTTTTTATAAGATGTCCAAGTAAAATTCTTGAGATTACCTGACAGTAATCTCCAGATGTCCCGCGTTAAACCAAAGTGTTTCAAAGGGTATTCAGCCCCATGCATCAAACTCGAAACCCCCCTGGATTTCTCAACGCACCACCGAATCACCTTGCACAGAATGTCTGAATATATTACCATGGAGAAGGCATAGTATTGATCCTCCATCTGGGTTGGCTTGGTAAACTTGGTAGCAGCATGTGTATGCTCCACGTCTTTATTCCACAACTCCGAGCTAACAGTATGTTAGCGTGTTTTTGTAAATTTAGGCTTGTTTGTCGTTCCTAACCATGGAACTAGTCTGTGTAAGTATGAGCGCTTATCACCGATGGCTCACTGGTCGTTTGTACGTACATGCTGTGACTCGGGCGTGTCCACGGTCTTCGGTTTATGATGCACGGCCTATCCCAGGTTCATCTCACAGTTTCTATAATCTGTTTCCATAGCAAGGTAGCTCCTTGAGTCACTGCCAAGAAAATTTCTCAGTTCACTGATGAACAAGGCTGCTCTTCCAGACCTCTAAAGTTTGAATTTCTTAAAGGAACAGGATAATCCAAGTACTCCTCTAAACGCCGTACTCAGTAGCCATAGTTTAACCACCGATCATCCTGGTTTTTGGAGGTTCTGCTTTCACAACCGGAATCTTAAAACCTATTGCATTTTGGTGGGTGGATCATCTTGCTCTTAAAACACGACAAAATTGGTCGCTGTCGACAGATCAACCGCAGGTTTTCCACTACCCCTTTGTGGAAATGATTTTAGCAAGTTTTTTCTTGTGTCAAAAAAAACAAGCTTGTAGGAAAACCCTTCAAGACATAATACTTGGCCGTCGTTCTGGAAGACACATCCCATTGTATGTATTCTATCCTAATAAACTCTACTCCTATTTTCAAAACCCTTACAGGCATTCCGAACAAGCGCTTGCAGCCGAACTGGAAGAGTTGATTGGCCTTGTGGTAAAAGAGTTCTACAGACCAGAAGTCTATGGATTCGTAGCTCGTTCTTCATGATTCTGCACTTCTTCGATCGCCACATCGTATCACCAGTTGCGTTCACCGTTTTTAACACATATTTCCCTATTTTAATCAACGCTAATTAACCCCAGGTTATTTATACTAACTTACTCCGACTGTGCTCTATTTTGTTAGGTTATTTTTTATGCCGCTTCAGACCCAAACGTGGTCTCAATTCCTCGCATTCCTTGTTTTTCATCGTCTGTGTAATGCACTTTTCTAGTCACTTGTGTGATTTAACATAAGTGTGACGGTTTGGTTGACTGTGGTCTCGAGATAGCTCAGTGGTTAAGGCGCCAGCTCACGGACCGGAAGGTCCGTGGTTCGAACACAAACTCAGCATCTTGACAGCTCCTGTCCAGGTTCGGGCAACCTGGCAGTATCCCAACCCTCGTGCCTCCTTTCGTTGGCATGACAGCTAGGCATCGAAAGGGTACTAAAGCTGAAAGGTTTGGTTGACTGCTATGACATTAGAAACCACTTCACGCCCAAGTTACACGTTGTGAAAACTTTCGGATAGCTGACAATTTCATCTTTCATTGTTTGTGAATTCATGATTGTTCAATGGTAGCAGTTAACGAACAGTGGTTGTCAAGCTAACTCTTTCGTACACGGGTGGCTTTGAGGACTTCCCGCTATATTCAAAGTACAGTCTGTCCAACGAGGTTCCGTGCTATCCGGAGGGCTTCAGAAGCTGGAAGGCTGCTGCGTAAACCAGCAGCAACTCCCGTTGTTCCTGTGTGTTAAGCAGAGCCTATGAATTGAAGCTCGTGAATGTGAGTCCGTCTTAGTTTTTCATCCGTTTTTCAACTACGGAATACCGCACCGCCGGTTGAACTAGTGGAATACGGGGTCAGGATGTATACTTTTAATTTGAATAAATGATATTATAGGATGCTATTCATCGACTAGACCTGTTCAGTCCTGCAATAGTGTGCGAAACCTTATAAGCCTCAGCCGTTTCCTTGATTATCTGAGGACCGGTTCGGCTAACTTGGGGGATGCAGATTTTCAGTGTGTCGCCCACGGCAGCTGATTTTGCGACTGTTTTCATTTGGTGTACACAGAGCTCATGTTCAAGTAGAGGGTACAGAACACCATTAAGGCCGCTACATTTATTAGTCGATAGACACCTTGAGCTGCATTAGATCAGTTCTCCTCCGAAATCTACGATCAGTACTGGCTGATGGATTATGCTGTTGAAGAGAACAACATAATAGTTCCTTTAATTGATGGAGTATAGCGCACGAAACTTCGTTGTCTTTGAAAAGTGGTGGCGTTATATATACCTATGATGGTGCTGTAATTGGGAACGAGTACACCGCAAAGAAATTTTAGAGATCCAACGACTCGATAAGGATTTTCCTGGTCGGTTTTTGGTTACCGGGGAGGCCGATGCATTCTACAGTTTGAACAGAAGTGCGAAGCGAAAGTTGTTCATAACAGTTTCCTCGGATATGGGACTCCTCAATTTGCGCTTAACTGTCAGGCGTGCCAACAGTTTTTCTACGTTCGAAACACTTGTATGAGGATGGCATCTTGGTTGACCAGATTGACTGGCAAATGGTCATACCAGATCACAGGTGGACGAAAGTGATGTTCAGTTGTGATAAGTGCCATCTGGTCGGGTTACTGTTTGTTAGCGGCACGGCATGAGAAAGTAAGAGGGATGTGAGAGTAGTGGATGTTACAGTGGGACATCTATGGATTCGGATTTCGTTCCCTTGGTACGTGGACATCAGGCAGTTTTACTGGCTGGCTGAATTGCGGTCAATTTCTACATCAGGACACAACGGTCAGCTGTTTCCGTTTTTTTCTGTGGAGAGCCAGTAGGGGAGGCGATATTTCAATATGACAACTGTCCGGTACGTACTGCCCAATCAGTATGACCATCGTTTTTCCCATGGAAATCCGGTCCTCAGACTGTCCTGTGTACATATATGGACTTAAACCAACCGAAGAACATAGTGCTAAGAACTTAATATATATGTATATATATATTCGTACCCCCCAAACACGTTCAAATGCCCAATTCAATTTTACTGGTTACCTCCGGTGCCGTACTCAATAAGAAGCGTGACAAACCGAAAATCGAGTGCTCCCGCTGTGTAAATTTCGGTAAATCTCTCGAAGTTCGTTGGAGCGTGGACTCAACGCTGTTTGGTCCCGTTATCCTAGTCAGCTCCAAGTACTGGAGTGGCTGTTTAATCACTTTTAAGAAGTTGTTTCTCTTCCTCAAGTTTAAAATTCAGATAGTCCCGCTCAATCGATCGAATGACGCGGTGTGGTGCTCAACTAATTTAAAGTTGGTAAAGATCATCAATGAGAGGGTTAGTCCATCGTCCGGAAATGAACCACAGGACTTTTTAAGGTATGCGCGTGGATCACGTGCGTCACAGGACGCTGTCTCCAGTGTAACTGAAGGATACGTTCACTAGTCTTTTCAGAAAGTTACCCGAACCTCATTGAGGATTTGGGTGATCGAAGACGGTTGCGGCAGTTCGGCAGCATTTTTCGGTTTGCTGTGAGAGTTTTCCCTATTTTGAGTGATGGTGGGTGTCCCGCTGGTACAAACTGATAGACGGAGTGGATTCTTGATCCCGCGAGTGCCCTTCGAAGCCATATGTTACTACGCAATTTTACGCCCCTCTACAACATTAATATCAGACAAATTCTGTTTGATTATGCAACAAAATGAGCGTCTAACCTTAATTTGACAGTTACAGTCAAATAGGTCCCCTCCTTGTTATGTAGACAGTCCAAATGGCAATAAGGGGAGGAACCAGTTTGTCCGGACGGGTACCATTTCAAAGATTTGTCCTGTGCGGTGCAGACCACATGTTTAACGAGTGAACGCCGTATTAGTCACTATTAAAAGTCAAGATTCTCATTCCAAATGTGGAAAGTCAGCTTACATGTAGAGGCAACCTCTAGCTCAGGTCTTTGTGAACAAAGGCTTGGACTGTATCGCATAGTTCACATATATTCAAGGAATGCCACACTTGCTGTGACGACTTCCTGAGTTAAGGAATTGTTGACCTGTTGGGCGCAATTTACGAGGGGCTTGGCGACAGAAGTGACAGGATTCCGAACAAACTTTGACACTGAATTCGCGCCACAAGCCTGTTTCGAAAATTCCACACGTAGACTTTGCTGAAAACGCAGGTGAATGTGTGGATACAGCTTGGCCTCGAGGGTACATGTGTAGGTGTTCCAGTTGGCAGTAATATAGCATTCCTGTATTTCTGTAGAAAAGGTAGCTGTGTAGCTTTATAAGATCACTTGGGTCCTGAGTTCGCAGATCCCTTCACGCCACTGGCAACGACGTTCACTGCCCAAAGTGGTGTACGAAGAAGCCAACACCTCCTCCCCGCAGTTAATATCAACTTGGCGTGAGAACGGTTTCTACTTTGGTTCACTACACAGCTTTCCGAGTAATTTACCAACAGAATTGCGCCAGACAATGCATCAAGTAATCGGGCTGTACACTGTGCCTTTCAGTCAGAATTTGAATTTTGAAGTATAATATCCTTCGTAGGATCGTTTATTCGTTACTTATGTGATGTGTACTACGGTTGTCAAGAGTGAACAAAATGGCATCAACTCGCGTAAACTGTCCTCCTGTTTAATTACACTCCAGTTGATCTGATAATGCTTGCATCTAAGTTCGCAGAAGTGTTGTTTCCTTCGTATCCTGTGTTACATATCTAAAGGGAACTCAATAAGGAGAATGTTATCTTGAATAGCCCCAACATACCTGTTATGGCGGTCACGCCAGGAGATGCAGGCTGCACATCCCTTCAGTCAATCACTTTAGGGACATGTTTATCGACCGGGATCACACAACCAGTGAATTTGAATCAGATTAGATCCTCACTGGACCTAGACCAGTCGGTTTGTTTATCGAAGTGGTTGGTTGTTGACACTGATGTTTAGCAAGCTATGGTCGCTAACCGGATGATATGGTGAGTGATTATGAAGACCTCAATAACTGGTAATTTTAGCATTCGTCAGGTTGTCTGACTGGCTGGACAAATAATCATGTTAGATGGGTCGTCTAGCTAACCTGTAACCCTGCCGTTGGTGTGGAGACCATAAAACTCTTGAAGTACGTTCTGATGACGCGGGAGCCGGTATTCTGGGTCAGAAATATGGAGGGATATGGGTCTCACTTCAAAAGAAAAAATGTACACATCAATGGCTCTTATTAATTCATTGCCATCACCCCCAAAATCCACCCTGACTTCCACACCCAACCTCCTGCAGTGAACCGATAAAAAATATCGACCTTACTTCCATCATAGCTATATTATTCATATGTTAGGTTTCACAATCTAACCATTTCTATATCATTTTTTGCTTCCAAGACATGTACAACATAAGGCGTTCGGTGACGGGTGAGATATAAAACCATCGCTTTTGATAAGCGGACATTGTTGAATAGTGGTTGTCAGCTAAGGAACACCAAAGTGGGAGGACTTTTAATGCAAGAGAGACTTGATGAATGCCGGGCGTTTTCGGGTCAAATCTGCAATACTATTTTGAGCTCTGGTGGCAGTGAAGTCAAAGTAAGCGACAGCTAGTTCTCAAATTTCGTGCAAACTGTTACAATCCATCTGATCATTTTTACGTTTCACTCTCATTCCCACCTCAGGGACTCCCGTCCATCTTTTTATGTCCAGTAACACCGGAAAATGCGTTCCTTAGTCGCAGTGCTGTGCTCCCACTTGGGTCCCAAAACCAAATGTTTTTTGTATACTTGGAAAGCTTCCGCATACTTTTAAGGAAAACGTGAATAAGCAGCAGTAGTAAAAGCTATAAAAGTAAGTAGTGTTGTGCGCAGGACGCTCATAATCCTACGTGACATGCAACTGTTTAAATGTGAACAAGAGTTTCGGTCAACACTTCAAGTTTTATTGGCAAATCCTACTCAGAAGGAGGGGCACAGCGGTCAAAAAGTTGTGCCGTGAGTTATGGGTATACAAACATAAAGAAACGACGTTATAGTGAGCGTAAACGTAGAAGTGGAGGCCATTAGCCTTGACATTCGAAGTCACCTTGGAACACGGTCGGGGGTGGGACTGAAATGCGAATGACTTAAACAGCACATGATTAAGAAGGGCGCAAGGTTGGATACATTTCGAGAACCGCTGGTAATGGGGGAATAAACTGTAAAATGTAATATTCCCCAATATAAAATTATTTAGTTTTTCAGATGAGGAACGTAATTAGTGAAGTGTTCAATGGTTTACCCAAAAATGGGAACTTGTGCTATGAAACTGTACTAAGTCGACACTATGTTGGGGTGATTGTCACAGAGAGATCTGATTCAGTTTCTAATTAGTATTTTCCTGAATTCACACAGAGTCTTGTAAACAGTCCTGTGTATGCGCCAAGTTAACCTGTATTCGATCTTTGGTTGATTGTTGGTGGAAAGACAACGTAAACAGCAGTGTTTCTTGTAGATAAACATTCGATGTTATATTTGCTGTTGGCCTTCAAAATTGGCGTTTTGTTGGAATGTGTATAGGTAATCCACCCGATACCCGCTTTTGCATTTTATGAAATGCATTGATAAACAAATAACCAAGAACAAAATCCGGTCTAACGGGCGTACCTCGTACCAAAAGTGTCCGTCTTTTTTAACAATGTTTGTGCTATTCTAGCCAGGATCCTTAAAAATTCCCCAAAGTACCCTCCTCAAATTTCCCAATCAGTTTATCTGGTGAGAAAAGATCGAATAGTTCATTCTACCCGAAGTTATGATGGAGCGTCTCTCCTCCTCTGGCAGCACTTCTTTGGAACATATATCAGTTTAACCGTGCTAGAGGATCAGTGGCATACGACCTTCACATTAGGGCGTCTAGTAATCGTCCTATCCCGTTGTTCTGTTGAGAAAAAGCGTTCAGTTGCAACGCCATTTTGGTACCTAGCTGCCACGTCACCCGAAGATACTGCAAAGTTGTCCAGGAGCAGTCAAGAAGCAGAGGTTGGGTTCAAATCACGTGCCTTCCGGTCAGTCAGTTTGCTCATGAGTCACTGAGCCGTCCAGAACTTCTCTGGAGAAAAGCTAGAAGACTAATGCACAGGTAGAAAATGGCTCAGTCCACAATGTCTTATTTGTCAAAGCCATTGATCCTGTAACCGGATGTCCAGTTAACAAACTTGTCCACATACAGTTCAACCTTGAATGCATTCAAAAGTATGTATACGATGGAAAGCCGTTGATGAAATGAGCTGGACTATTCTGGATATATGGAGCAACTTGGAAGCTAATCCACTCTAGCATTTTTCCAGAATTATGCCGAAACTCTGTCTTTCAGTGGCCATGAATAAGCAACGTTCTACCGCACAACAGGTGCTCGCTTTTGCATTTAGTTGGGGCTGGCTCCTTACCTTCTCAGTAGGTAGAATGATATTTTCCAAGTTCTTGTCCGATAAACCAAATCTTTGTCATGACAGCATCTCGCGGAGTTCTGGACGGCTATACAGAGTTTTGGTAATGAACAGTATCCGACTGGATGGATGTTACTGTCAGTCTACGTAATTAACTACTTACTTGTTTCTTGCTAAATAGTTACCATTGATAAACCTGCATAATGCACACATTCCCTTTCACTGAAAAATAAACTCTTAGGTAGATTCGTGACTGGAGACTTCAATACAATTGTGTAAATGTTTTCTTTCTTATTATATGGCTGTACAAAACTTTTGCACCTGATTACATAAGAGAGAGGTACATTGTCTAGCTGGGCATTCCGGCCAACAGCCGATAAAGTTCCGACTTAAATTCACTCATGGTCAGGCCGTTCACTGTGGGCGCACCGGCAGAAAAGCGTTTGAAAGAATGCGATCATTTTCTGGAGGAATCCCGCTGTCTCCCTCTAATATCAAATTCTCCAACGATAGTACTGGGTGAAACATCGCAACGCGAATGGAAATTTCCCACCCTCGTAGTCCTTAAGACGATCGACTTGTCGATTACTGACGATTTATGTCTCCTATACAACAACAACATTGCTGCACAGTCTGATTGCTTGGTTGTTTTCTGGCGTTTAATTGTCAGTCACACCTTTGAGAATATATAAAAGGGCATACAGTACCGAGAACAATGGGGCAAACAACCCATGAAGTTTTCGTGAACATGGAAGAAATGACTGTTATCAGTTCGTGGACTGTATCCTCAGGCTATTCAGAGCCAACACTGTGCAAAACAAATTACTCTAGACTGTGTCCGTTTACTCGGAAGTAATACGAGTAAGTAATACGAGGAAGTAATACGAGTAATACGAAGTAATACGAGTAATACGAGCACTTATGCGATAGCAAGGTAGCTGACTGAATTGTACCAAACACTCATTATATCTCAAGTGTAACTTATCGGTTAGTTTCTGCTTATGAACTCTCGTTCATTTGTCCCGCCATTACGGTGCTGCCATCAGTTTTAGTAATTCCTTATAATGGAGTTTTTTTAGAACTTGGGGTTTCAACACCTGACACGTAATGCTACAAGACCTTTCCAAAAACTACTACAGAGTGCAACACCAAAGTATCACTCTCCTACAGCTTTGATCAGCATTCTGTACTCGCTGTTTTTGGTTGGTGGCTGTATTCGTCGACTTGATGACGCCTGTGCGTAACTTGACAGACACTGGAGAGCGAGTTTTCTATCGTAGGAGAGGAACTAAAGTGCATTAGTCATGAAGCTGTGTGACGCTTTCAGCTTAACGTCTTCCTGGTCCCAAGAATATTAAACCGCTGGGAGGCGGGGGCATTTTGGGTAGAAACGAAGCGCTGCAACTAGTCTATCACGAGCTGACGTAACATTGCCATTCGCTGGTTTTCGCTTATCTATAAGTTGATACGCCTTCACCAAGGTCAAAGGGAAATCATAGTAACTTTAAAGCGATTTTATTATCCAGGCTTCTTCCAGAGATAGCAATTCAAACCAATAGTATCCGACGAAGCAAAACATAAATTTGTGCGGATGAAAACAAAAAGGAATGGTAACTTAGAGAAATACACTCATTTGCAAACAAATTTAGTTTTGCCGGAGACTCACCTGGAACCCAGCTGAATCTCTCGTTTGTAGTGTTTCCAGGCAACTGAATGTGCTGCACCAGGCCGCCTCATGTTTCAGTTGCTACGATATTCGAGATATCGGGATACATGTATATTCGTAATGCACTACTCATAAGGTTGCTGAAAATTCTCCGACAGCCCACGACCGGTTTCGCCCTTCTTGGAGCTCATCAGGTAGGCGCAGTCCCCGAGTTTCCGTCAACCTTATGTTCTACTTGAAACCAAATTGCTGTCGGAACTCCAAAACAACGCATGTCTATAGTGATTTAAAGTAGAAAGGTATTGATCAGTCAAATGACACACTAACCAATTCGGAGCTTTGGAAACATGCTGTATTTTAGCGTAACTTATGGACGTATAAAACCGTAGGTTTTGTGACATTACTTCGAATGAAACATATTTACAATGCGATAGTGATAGCAAAACAATTGATCTCCAGGGTAAAGTGAATTATAATTAGAGTTAAGGGACCATGCTCCCGAGGACGACCGAGGTGCTTGTGCCCTGGAGGTGATCACTCTGGGGAGGACCACTTTGTATCATAAGAGATGATCGCGTACATCAATACGTACCGGATAAGTTCTTAACTTACGCTCCCCTAATGGTCCCTCCAATTACCGCAGGAAGCGCTGTGTGAATTCAAACGTGTTTACCATCCAGCTGAAGAGCATGTTAAAACGCCTACGTCAAGAAAACGGGTAGCATCAAAATAGACAAATCTAGATTTAGCGTAATTTAGAGGCATTGTTCACCCAGCGGTTTACATGTTTTAATGGATACGTACCGTTGACATTTAGGAGGTTGAATTGTTTCAGCTCGGGGTCAGCTCCGTAGACTACCTCCGGAGGTAATTTCAAATTAATAAATGACCGAGTTAGTGGGGAACTGGTCGGCAGGGATGATCCCGTTCGCTTTTATTCTCCCTAAATCCACTCATCGGTCTCCGAATCTATCCGCCTGTGTTGACCAAATTGAATTGATTAGGTTTTTGCGTTTTTGCACTATCGCCTCATCAGTTCATGTCCTTTCAGAAAGAACTCACGATGATCAGCCGAAACCTGTGAATTCGACAAAACAGTCGATTTTGGTTCATTTTTGCGTTCCTGACGCGCATCCCTCAAACTGTCACTATCTTATCTATTGACTATTTTTGCATGGCTAGCCGAACCTCCAGCTGACTTGTGTGATTTCCAACTAGAAATCCAGAGTCCATAAAACTACTGAAATGTGTTTCCAATTCAGTGTGCAAATTATTTTAAAGGTCGCTAAACTTGTCAGCTTCAGCGGCTTGGTTACTACCGCGTGATAGGTCCAATGTCATCCCTGCTTGCACATTTTTCGAGAAACTGGTAAACGTCCGTAGCATCGCCATCATGTGTGAATCAATGGGTTGTACCCATTGTTTTCTCTGATAACTCAGCGGGTTGCTGAAATCCTACGGAAGCAAGCAAATTTTCTCATCATCAATGAATGCCTTTGGTGGTACTACGGTTGGTCACCCGATAATACTTGGAACGGTGCGCATCATCACGTGCAGTGATGATGGCCAACTACTCACCAGTTGTGAACAGTAAAACGTATTCCTAGGGAAATACGGAACCTACAACTCGGTCCCAGCGCCAAAAAGAAAACATGCAGCAACCACTGCTGATGAATAAGTCAAATGATGGTGGAAGCGAGTGATGACTGTTTTTTCGTTTTTTTCACCACACCAGTGGTATCAGAAAACGGTGGTTTACTCACCAAACAAATTTCGGTATTGTGAAGATTAAACCGCCTGTGGACATTCGGAGTTCCTAATCGATTGGAAGTTAAAGTTTGAATGCAAAAAAGATGGACAATTTAGACTCTTAAAAATGGAGTTTCGTCTTGGAAACAGTGGATTCGCCTGAAATGAGCAAGCGCATCACTCTGTTCTGGTGAGAAATCATTCGTGGGAAAATTCTTTCACGTGTGGGGTACAGATTGATTTTCAGAATGCTTTAAAAGGAAGGTAACTCTTATTTAGTTAAAATTGCCTAGTTTCAGAATCACGTGCTTCAGCACTCCATCATTTCTACTGGGAAGTTCATACCAACTCTTAAATACTATATTCAATTTAGCGGATAGGAAAGGGTGGTGATAGTCTTCTTACAGCTGAGTTAATCAGAAAGAACGAAAAGATGATTGATGAATGAACGAACCAATAAAATAAATAAATAAATCCGACGCCGACTACGCAGAATGAGTTTCTGTGCTGTTGGGCTCAGTCGGCACAGCTCTTGCGTGTATTAAACATCCATTTCGAAACCTATTACACGCAAAACCTAATTGACCGTTATTGCAATGCCATGAAAGGCGCCATTCACAAACATCACTTATTGCGATGAATCTGCGTACGCTAGTTTTTGAGCATGCACAGGTAAAACGGAATGGTCTGAGCCCGTTCACTGGTAACGTTTTTCCGCTGCTATCAGAACGAAACAGCTATGCAGCAATCATTATGTTTTTACAGCCACGCTTTGTGGCTATTGCTGTTTTGTTGGGTAGATTGCACTACAAGATGTGTTTACCTAGAGTCGGGTCTGATTGACCGACTTGTCTTGCATCTGTCTTGGTCGCGATATTAGTAGGTCACTCGCTGCCGACAGCCTCAGGCGTTTCATAATCAGTCGTCAAGCATCCACACCCGGTATATCTGGCTGCATTAATGTGCACACCCTCGAGAAACAGAGGAACAGGATGCTCTTGCCTGCACAATTGACCCACTTGACATTAATGTGTGCGGTGTATCAGAAACAAGCATTCAAAATCCAAGCACAGCCACTGAGCTAACCGCACCATCAGTCTCCACTCATTTCCTGCTTCATAAATCTGGCGATCGGGAGGCCGCTGCGACAGGTTGTGTAGGTGTCGGCGTCGTTCTGATTCACTAGGCAGAAGGATCCCTCCTAGGCTGTACAACCGCTGACAGCCGCGTCTGGCAACGTCCGTGAAGGAATATCACAGTTGGGAAGTGGATTGGTGTTTGTTTGTCGTGTCTGCTTACGCCTCAACCAACTGCAAACCTAGCACGCTCAAAAGCGAGTCCGATGACTCACTGAGGGCTGAGCTAAAAGTTCAGACATCGTTGTAGTTGTCAGAAGTTTCAGTGCACAAGTGGGCAGACTTATTGCATTTGAGACTGAATTGGTGGTCAATTTGGATTGGACTCGGTATGTACGGACAACGGCGAACGAATGCTTCAGGTATGTGCTGACCGCAAACCGCTTTTTTGCGGTACAAACCTTTAAACTGAACGAAGCTTTTTGACTACCTGATGATCTCCAACAGTGTTCCACGCACAGATTCAAAGTGATCACATCGCTATCACTTACCGATGGCGTAAATCAGCAACTGACCGCTGTCCGTTTTGGAACACATTTATGGACTCCGATTTCGCTTCCTTCTTCGCTCTTCGAGGTTAGGTAAAGGGCAGACAACTTGCTTGGTATCTGGAAAGCTTGCAGATCATAAAGCTAAGCAAATTTAGCATAACGGTCTTCTGGACCCTCGTCCAACAGTCACACCACCGAGTGCCAATACTTACTAGATTGATATCGTCACAGTGCCGGGTGTTCCGCCTATGGCATGGCGCACCAGGTCACCTCAGACACTGGTTATCAAAGAGGAAACTGGCGCTGCATCGATCGCGGAGAATTGTACCCACAAGTCTCGAACAACATCTAGCCCAGTGAATTATCAGACGTCAATTGAAAGCGAACGTGCGCGCCGCCGTGAAGCTTGGTGAACATGTAGGGCTGAAGAAATGAAAGGGTCCAAAAAATGGGGGAATGCTGGAGGATTATTTCAGTTGATCGTGCGACCGGACCCCGGAAACCACCAGTGAGCAAAACCATCAACGGTGAAAGCGGCGTGACCATCTTGAATAAAGAAGGACGCCCCGACCGCCGGCCGAGCCTTTTGAACAAAACTACTCGTGGGCACCTACTGCCACTCATTTGGACAGTACAACTGAAATATACTCCCTGACGGTGAAGCTAAGCGCCCTAAGGCCCCAGGGGTTTATGACTACATTTGTTCTTTCAAGTGCCACTAAGCTTCTGGTCCTGATTAGTTTTCACCTCCGTTGCTCTAGGATGGGGTTGAAGTCGCCAGTCAGCACTTGTCTGATCTATTTGCCTGCATCTGGGAAAAGAACGCTGCCCCAAACAACTGAAGAAATTCGGTACAGGTGTCCAGTTTTTAAAAGGGGTCCGTAGTGAGCGCGATAATCACAGAGGACTCAGCTTAACTTCAGCCTTAACGGGATTTTTGGCCCTTCGTCCCCTCATGGCGGCCACTGAAGCCTTGAATCGAGTGCAGTTATTGGGTTTTCTGCCTGGTTTGGTTTGCATTAACCAAATATTCACATCGTTGGTTGCAAGAAAAAACTCCATACGTATAAGTGACCCACCATTTTAGTATTCCTGGATTTCCAAGGCGCATTAGGCTCGGTTGTCCGGTCTGTTCTCCCTAACACGCTTGCCCAGGAAGGAATGCCCCGGAAGTTAGTGAACATGATAATTTATCTGTATTCTCAAACTTATGGGCGTGTAAGAGTATACGGTGAGCTCTCCAAAATTGCACCAAACGACATCTACCTGACCAGATTCCGGTTTGTATCTAATTCAGCTGCAATAAATTGACGTCTGAAATCCACGGTATCTGAAGGCCCGCTGAAACAAATTATCTGATCCGTCCTCCATTTCCGCTTCATAAGAACAGCATTTTCAAGAGATTGAGGGAGAAGGGAGTTGAATATAATCACTGGAAACCTGAAAAAGAAGTTTCAAACCAAAAATGTACTGCGAATTTCTTCGACCAAACAGCATTCGCCTTAGGGGAAAATAGGTCTGTTTGCACATAGTTTTTACTAACAAATAGATCAACCTCAACTGAAATCTAAGCTTTGTGAAACTCGAAGTATACCAAATATTCATGGACATGGCATAGGGATGTGAAGATGTTTTTTGGCCAAGGGAAGGTACTTTGGTGGTGGGGGGGTTCCGTAGGCAGCAGGGCGACCTCCGTTCAGTCTTCCTGATTTCAAGCCTTGACCAAGCTCTTACTAGTTCATCTAATTTGCCATCCATAACTCGACAATAGTCCTCTTTTTAGTGGTCTACTCTCTTGTTATAAGTGGTTCGAATGTTTCATTGGATACTTTAGCCTTTTCTCCACCCCTGATGAACAAGAAAAAGTTTGTGTGATAAACCCTGGGGTATAATGTGCGTATGCAGTGTTCAGGTTCGGGACATGGCAACGAGTGCCCAATTGGCTTGGCTTAGCAGCCGACGCTGCTGCAACAGCCGCTATATAGATTATGGCTGTACTAGCACACGGCAGGCCACACAACGAACGGTATTCTCCTGGGAGGGCCATAAGGTGAGAGCTTGTCGGCTTCTTTCACGAATATCGTCCGTGATGTCATTTTCCTCTCCCTTCTCCAATGGAAGGTTTCATCGGACGGGTGCCCCACTTCATGAAGAGTTTGCGTGCAAAAATTCTATGAGAAAAATAGCGCTGAATCAAATATTCGACTAAGGGGGCAAAGAAACATGATTCAGATGATTGCGAGGTGTGACCTTCACAAAAACGGCATTTGATTTCATCATTCGTCTAAATCTTCATTTTGTACAGTATGAACTGGAGGGGCTTTAGGAAGCGCCGAGGAGCATTTGCACAATCTTAATGGTTTTGCAGAAGTAGAATTGCCACACTGTGTCAGCTCGATCCATTTATTCTTATGTGTCATTCAAATGAGGGTCGGCGTAACTTTCTCCATCAAGGCTGCTTCTTGGCTGCACGTCCGAGATTTGGGTGGTAAACCTCGGTAGACCCTAAAGGTATTCTGTGAGAAGATATGTTCTCCTCCACTGATTGCGATTTTAGAGTAATTGTCAAGCATGATGTTTACTTTCCACATACAGACAATATGACAACAGCCGCCAATACACTGATTTCCTCTCATATTTTGAATGCTACTTGGCTACTGTAGCCTTGTGAGTAGCAACCATTTCCGAGAGTTTTGAGTGAACCACTTTTAATAAAAGCTGAGAATGCAGTATGCCCAGTCTGTTCCACTTTTAACACGGCTGCAGACCTTCAGTTGGGTCTACATCTGGAAAACTTATCGGGAGATACTCATCGGCCGACTGGTAATGTTTTAGTGTACTGGAGCCTTTTCATCCTCATCGGTGCAGATGCATACAATAAAGCCGTGGAAAATCCCATAGTGGCCCAACAAAATCGAAAATATTCCCGCATAAATCATTGTCTCACTGTTATTAAGCGACATAGTTTAAACATAGTACTCGAACAATGCAGTCATTTGCATACCGATTTGGTTTTCAAGGAGAATCACTTGAGTCCTACCTGAATCTCTCGTTTATGATGTTCTTCAAATGGATGTGTTAAACTTAATGAGTGTATTTCACTAATTTTGTGCAATTTGGGTTCAAGTAAAACGTAAGGTTGACGGAAACTCGGGGACTGCGCCTACCCGATTAACCCCAAGAAGGGCGAAACCGGTCGTGGGCTGTCGAAGAATTTTCACCAACCTTATGAGTAGTATATTACGTCTGAACTAAATTCTGTTTGTAAACTTCTGGAGTTTCTACCAGTAGCCTGGAGTTATCAAAATGGAAACGAGAGTACGATCCATCCAGGTCGGTAGCCACCATCGATGGACATATGACGAAGCTTTAGATAGGTTCCGGTCCGATAAGTTCCAGATAGGAATTTGATTGCTGTGCCATTCAGTTATGAGTGGCTAGTTAAATTGCAGTAGGCAGCACTTACTCCCCGACCGCGCAAATTAGAGTACATGATTTACTGTCGGACTTGTCAGAAAAAGTCTCAGTTCGGAAAATTTTCATTATTTAAGGCTGTACGGTGGGATTAGGTGCCGCCTGCAAAATGAACTTGCAGAGTTAACCTTCCTGCAGTGCCCTCATCTACACGTACCCTCATATACACATTGATACATGGTAGTTTATTCGCATCCACCGCAGCTTAGTAGCATGCCATTTTACTGTGAATGTACAGAATGGGCTTTCACTTTTAGTGTGCCATTTCTGAGCAGTTTTAAAGTTTTCTTGTCATGGATTATTTAAAGTCGAATATAACTGACCGTTCTAGTAGACCATACATTAAAACGTTACCTTTAAATAGACAGTACGCTTTACTGAAAGCAGATGGAAGGTATATTTTGCTTTTGAAAGTAAACCAACTCTAAATTCTTGCTTACATGCAAACATGCATATGTTGGATCTATTTACTAGTTTGACGTTTTCACGGACATAAACTCCGTAGGTTAAACTCCAAACCAGAAACTATTGACCACAAAAAAAACAGAGTGGCAATATTTTTATCGTAATCTGTGTAGGCGGGAATTTCTTTCTATCCACCCCATTCTTTCCAGCTCATTAACTTCCCTCTTATTTCCAACCCTTCTTCGTCACCGTGCACTACTCCCCATCCCCGATCCTTACTGACTTGGCTTTGCAATTTTGGCAGTGCGTCGACAGAATCAACTAACTATGCAGATTTGCTATATAATGTGTCTAACCACTAACAAACTCCCACTAAATCTTCATGGTTCTAGTCTACTTACCTGGCCATTACGCTTGCATTATAATTGTAACGATGTTTGTTGCTGTTACGAATAGTAAATTTAGAATTACTGGTTCAGTGGTACTCCCAGCACTGTTAGAAGCCATTGGCCTCATCCTGTCTGTTGATCGTCTACCAAACGCACTGTTTCTCTCCTCCATCGTTTTGGAGGTCGGTCAACCCGGATAACCCATACGTGGAGGACATTTTTGGTGCTGTTCAATACAATGTTCCCAAATTTGATTTCATCCGACTGGAATAGTCTGTCCAAATGCATGCACCAGATTTGGATTGGCTCATTATAACTAGCTGAATAAACACTGAGGCCAAGTTGGGGCAAATTTTGGGTTCGGTTCTCATGTTCGTGACCCCTCCAGCGCTCGGTCCAGTCACAGGAGACTTGTTTTTATTTTTACTAATACTATGGTTTTGGAGCTAAATCCAGGCAGCAGGATCTATCCAAGATAGGTGACGTTGAACCCAAAACTGTTTGAGGGCTTTACGCACCAGAGTTCCTGCTTTTACTTGTTTTCCGTGTTCTTATTTTGGATAATTCAGCAGGTGGTATGATGTTGCTTACCTTGGTGCACGTCCATTTATTTTTGTATCACCTGATTTGCCATTCATTACGTTTTACTATTTACTTCGTCTTTGGATTTATTCATGTTATTACAGGACGTTCGCTAGCCAATCATTTTCTTCCGGGTCTTCATTGGCTATATGGACTTGCATTCAGCGTCGAATTCGGTTCAGCGCAAGCCGTTTGTGGCCCTCTTACGACGCGCAGGCTTCCAATGGTTTGAACATTGTTAAACAGGAAATCCGGTTCGGATAACATCCATTCACTACAGAAAACATCCCTCGAGGTTGTTCTGTCCGTTCAGAGTCAAAAAGTCAGCAATAAATCAACAAATCAATAAGTAAGCACAGTGTTTGCTGAATCACTATGTACAGGATCCTGTAAACTACTACAGTTATCCAAGGGCCACGATGCTGATTCCGTTGGGGTGTTTATTTACTCATAATTACCACAATACGATTCAATCCTTGGTAGATTAAAAGTTCATCGTTTTTTTGACGAGGGAATTATGAAAAAGGCACACGTACTGACCTAAAAAGGCTTATCTCATAACAGATCACGAGATGCGCATTGCTGATGTTTTCCCAATAAGGACAACAACAGCAGTACGTTAATTCTCGTCTTTTCAGTATAGTTTGGCTTCACTTAAGGGGGGGAATCTCGGCTTGAATTTCAAAAAAATCTTCGCATACCCAAGCATGCCACCCTTGTTTTCTCCCGTATTGTGGCTGAATGTGTGCCATCCCCACAGATCAATCGCCACACCTTTCTAAGTACAATAAACGTTTGAGAATGCCCTTGAGGTTTTCACAGCTATATTGATTCAGCTCGTGCTAGAAAGAGCGTACGCTGTCAATATTTTGACGAAAGATATGATATTACTCATGTTGTCGCTATTATACCTGATGGTTAGTAGAATGGAAACAGCTCATCACCAATTGGTTCACAATTCATTTTTGGTCTGTACAAAACAACCTAACCTCGGTATAGAGTTGGTGAAGCCTTTGAATGGCCCACTACCGGTTTCACCTTCTTTAGGGAAACCAGGTGCTCCTCAATTTCCGCCACTCAGATCCCTGACCTTTCACCAACCGTGTAGGTAGCATAATATCGAGGAAACTACTTAGATGTGCCAAACACCGTTCCAACTGAAACACAATCCGGCCTTTATGCAGCACGATCATCAGAAGAATTTTATAAGCCGCAGTTCTGTTTGCATTCCCCGCCAACTGGAAGTTAATTTGTAGACAAGTGTTTATCGCAACAATAATCCGAGCAAACCACTCATGGCTGTTCGTTGAAGGCATATGCGAAGCAGTCTGTTTGTGACCACATGAAGGTTTATGGTATAACCCGGTTTTATTCCTACCAGTTGATGGTCACAGTGCATCATATGAAACGATCTTCTTGAGGCGAACTTACAAGGCACCAAGAAGTCGCATGTTCATTCTGGTTAACCTGGAATACTGGGACTTGTAGCTGCTCTGAAAATGTAGATACGCACACAAAGCTCAAGTCGGCTTCTATACGATAGGTGGATTGAGTTAGCATAAAACCTACTGTTAAGTACAATGCGGATATTATCAATTAGCGGGTGACGCTAGTCTGAACTCGCTGAGATTCTCTGCAGGGTTATATGCCTGGTGGTTGAGTATGACTCAGTTGGCTCCCGTTAGTATCCAGCTCAAATTAGTATCCAGTGGCCAGTTTGGACGAAGACTTCTAACTGCACACAAACGATACCAGTTCTACCCAGAGAAAAGGATATTTTGCTAAAAGGAGCTGTTAATCCGGTGAAAAACGAAAATTTGACTTTCATTTTTGGCGTATGTCCCCTGTGTAAGGATAAATCGCATCTGAAATTTATCGTACAAATGCCACAAGGAAGTTGAGGTCGATGTCGAAATTGACGCAAAGATCAACCAAGTGCCGGTTTTGGTGACCATTTTGTGTCCTTTGACGATGCTGACCAAAACCTGTTGACTTCGGAAAAAATAGTTTCGTCTTTGGCTCGGTGTAGAGACTCGTGTCTTTGTGGGTATTCCAGTGTCGTTCAACATACTTGTGTTATGGTTGAAAAGGCTGACTTGGGCGTTTAGGTCATGAGTCGTCTTCCAATCTCTTCTTCAGGCACATTTTCTAAGTATCATCATTGATAAAACAACACCCAGTTTCTGAATATTCTCTGTTTGTGTAGGCTAGGTTTCGCTACCATAAATATGAACTCGGTGCATCTGTATTTCTCACTACGCAATAAACTCACTGCTTCCTCTGAAGAAGATGTGCTCTTCTTTGACATGTAATTTTGTGAATCAAATTGCTGTCGGCTAGGATGCACCTAAAAATTCCAACACCTATACCTGAAGGATGCACCAGTATTAGTTAAGGACAGGTGCTTATCGATCAGAAGACGGCACAGTAGCGTCGGTTCCGAAAAGCGATAAGTTTCTCTCTAAACTTTTGGTGCCTAACTCAATGTATACCCGCATGGATTCTGAGCACGTTGACACGTTTATACTTCATTATAAATGCGTGCCGGTTTTTTGATGCAGACGAACTAATTAGATAATCCAACACTCTTGAGTGATCAGCCGGTTTAAATTAGCTTATTTATCCTTTCCTTTTGGATTACCTACATCGATCCCAACTTACCTGATATTATGCGTCAGTAATGCCCAAAATGATGTTGCATTTCAGCCTGGTAGCCGCAAGTTATTAAAGGTCAAAAAGCACGCACTTGGAAAGTTATAATCGTGAACAACAATAAGAGTAAAAACCCACTTTTGTGATTGGTAGACTCATATTTCTAAAGCATATTCAGCCCCACTATATTCTGGGAAGATTGGTATCCACATATGAGAGTGATCTCGCACAAATGCCGTTATTTATGTGTAAGCTGCAAGACAGTATGTATGTACTAAGGGGAACTTCAGTATACGCTATTATGGGGGCTTCAACAAACAATACAATCTTGAAAAAGAAAGTCCATCCGAAAACCTGAAATCCTTAATGCAGTCTCTATCCCTAAAAAATCCACAGCAGACAACATCACCATAGAAGTGAATAACCCGAGCTTATATCAGTGATGCAGCCGAATTCACCGAATTGTAATATGCCCGGATCATTGTACTCTATTCATGAATAAAGAATGAAGTACGATGGCACTGAGACTAGTGGATGATGTCTGTTAACATCTCAGAAATCTATGCGGCAAAATGACACGCCGGCTGCTCATTGCGGCTTATAAATTTTTCGTATGCTTTTTTGAATAACTATTCCAAACCTGCATCTGACTTTTGAATTCCTTCCACATGCAGTCCATCCCACGTCTAAAGGTTTGTTTGTTTGTTTGTTTGTTTGTTTGTTTGTTTGTTTGTTTGTTTGTTTGTTTGTTTGTTTATTTGTTTGTGTTTGTTTGTTCGGTTTTGGCTGATTCATTTGCTGAATAAGAATCAGAAAGCAGGCCAAGTAAGCTCTAATGAACAGAGAGCAAATTAATCGGACTAGAAGTTCTCGAATTCCCGTCCACCTTCGTGCACCCCCATCCGCGTCACCAGTTTGACCAGGAACGCAAATTAACCCGAGAGAATTTCATCACAGCAGTAAAAATGCCATGAAATTAAAGGTAACTATTGGGGTCCATGACTAAGATGAATTTGCGTCCGTTTCGCTGACGCAATACACTACTCAGGTGGTTGATGAAAGCCAAATTAGTTTACAAAAGGGCGTATTTCACCAGTTTTGTGACAGTGTTCATTGTGCTTTTAATTCTGTTTGAGTTAAGATTCATCTGGTAATTCTACAAGGAGTAATTAACAATTCAAGGTTTCCTTTCCATAGGTTTCCTCTAAGTAGCTTCTAATGCTAATAAACCAAAAAACCCGTGTATTTGTGGTCACTGTCAAACATTATAGGTATTTTCTGGATGTGAGCTTCTCACCACGTTTAGTGAAGGCTTTGTCTAAGAAGGTTGTGTATTTTTGAAAACAGCTTTGTTCAGATAGTTTCCATTGAGCTTAGAACATAAATGTATAACATGGAAAGATGTCTTGTACGGCATCTGGCAAAGGTCGTTAGTCACTATCGAACTTATTGTTCAATTCTGATATTTCCGTATGGAGTGCTGACCCTATGAAGAAACAACTCAAATTGTTACACCAATTTTTCAACCTATATTTTATCCCATGTAGACTTTAACCGCCAGATAGTGGGTATGTCATGCTGTTACCCTGAAACATCCTGCCGCTCAGTCTGCTGAAGCCTTATTTGATTCACCCTTTCATTTCGGTTCCCCGTTCAAAAACAAACATCACTGCACAGAAGGCACTGAATTACCACTGCCTTTCTTCAATACTTAGATTTCACTCTCCTATATCCGCGGTTTGAACAGTAAAGTGTTCGGTAATTACCCTTTATCATCTGCTTTCTGGTTACTTCTTAAATGAAACGCAGAAATTGATGGCACCCATGTCCAATATCATTGTTACTCCCTACACCAGCTCTATTGTTTTAATTGTGGGTCTCATGAGTTCATTCAATGCTCTCACTCCCGGTTCATTACCTTCAGTAACTATTGCGGGCCTGAATTCCAATGTTTGTTTCGAAAATTCCATGCCTACAACTGATTAATATCATTATCATGGATGTCCGTCATCAGACGACAGTTAAATCCTGTCCGGGCCCAAAAGTGAACACCGTAAACTTCACCGACCACAACTCTGGTTGAACTGCGTTCCTGTTGCACAGATGCACAGCTGACCATATGGTAGGATTCTTTAAAATCACACTTTGCCCCAACTTGTCTGATATGCTACCCAGCTTCCCGACAACAAAGGTGGTTCTCGCAGATCCTAAACTTTGTGCTAACCAATTCAATCAACCCATGCTCTGATAGGATTATTCAACCCGTGTTTTTAGACAACTCCAGTTCCCAGTCTATTTTTGGCCAATGTCTGCTGATCCGGCTGGCCTGCTGCACGCCCCGTGAAATCAGGATTTTCCATAGGGACCTCAAGAGCCCGTTCAGTAAAGAATGGTCTCAGGTTACACTCCGTCTATCCAAACTCAACAAAGTCTCCTCCAAAATTAGTTTGGCTTGTTTCCGAGCAGCTAGGAGAGAAACCGAATGCATAAATGCTGATATTCTCACTAACCCCCTTCATATTTTTTGTGACCATGTTACTACACGTTATTCCTGGTCTACCGTGATTGACATTTCCAAGATTACGTTCATCAGAAAAAATCCGGTGAAGTGTCTAATGCAAGTGCCGAAAGTATGTTTATCCGAAATCATACAGAAGCAGTCAGCCAAAATTGGTATACGTCTCTCGTCTTCCTATTCCTTGCATAAAAAGTTGCTGAACTGTCTCCTTCAAAAAACGTTTTCTCAGGTATTTGCCTCGAACTCCTTCCCAGTCCATCCAAATACACCAACCCAATAACTTGTACTCGGCGTTCCAGTTCGGGCTGTCCACTATTGCCTTTTGTTTCTACACTTCTGCTAGCCTCCTAGTCGGGATAGTATCTCGCTTTCTTTTCTACTCTCTACACCAGCTTAGAAAAGGGCAATAAATAAAAAAGAGTTCTGGAGGGCAGAGTAGAAAAGAAAGCGAGATACTATCCAGACTAGGGGGCTAGCAGAAGAGTAGAAACAAAAGGCAATAGTGAACAGCCCTCAATCTTCCATGATTCAGTCTCGCTCGAGCGAACACCGTCTACTCTTATCACCTCTGTTTTAATCCAATATTTTGGAGTCATTCTCGTCCAAGCAATTTCTGCCTCTCCTGAAAAACAGCATTCTGAAAACCATCGTTGCAGTGGAGATCTATTGGCCCATCAATGTTCATTTCCCCCCGAATCCGTTTGTTGAAACGGAACTGGTATGTATGACACATCAGTGACACATCAAAATGACATGGTGAACGGACGGAAAAGTTCTTGAGAGACCACCCCTTTGAAGTGCTCTTCGAAGATGCTGTCACTGTCGGATCCACACTGCCGACATAGTTGGCCCAAAATTCAGTGCCTTCTCTATCTTCTCGGTTATCATCAATTTTTCTTCCTTTCTTTTTCGGTTAAAGTCGTGCGTTTCTGGACGATGCAACTCACCACACTGCCAAATAATATTAGCCTCAAATATCTACTTCATTTCTGGTCATTAGTGACAGCGCGGAAAACACTACTGCATCAAACGTCTGTTACAAATGGTCATAATTTTGGCCCATTAAATGCAGTTAAATTTTGATCTTACTAAGTCTACATATGTTTAACTCACCTTCTGCTACTCCTATACTAGTTCTTTGTCCATTCCTCCAAAATCTTGCTGCTTGAATCTTGATCTACTGATTTTGGACAATCGTATTTAGTACCCACTCCTCAAGTTTATTGCAAACCATGCCACAAAAAGACCCTGGTCCCCATTTTTCATTCGGAAATACTCTTTCCATCGCAATTTTTCTCCATCAGTTCCTGGTTCATCCGACCATAGAATAGTATTGCCGTATTTGGGGGTTATCGGTATCAAAATCCTTAATTTTTAGATGGTTGTCGAAGGGAATGTTTGTGTCAAACTGATTGTTCGTCTTTTGCCGATGATCCCACTCTCTCCATTTCATAGCTTCACTAACTTTGATCCGTTCTTTTTCACTCACGTGAAAGTTAGTTCGATTGATTTGCCAATGCTGTGTTCCCTCATTTCCAAACAGAACTGTTCTCGCCCTCTTCTATTTCCTGCTGATTTCCAAATCATTGTAATCTAAAAAATCTCCAAGACACCGGTTATTTTTTGTACGTCCAAGCCTACAAAGTACTAATATAATGTGCATTGTTCATTACTCGTTCATTTTCCCAGTAGTGGCGTCGCTGTTCTTACCCGATTTCCTTTTCCCTGACTTTTTCATCGTGTCTGCGGGACAACGAGGTCTGAGTCCTGCAAACCGCCTTTGCGGGTAGAATGGTGAAAATTCTGAAAACAACACAGCAAAATCATTGGATGAAACAGTCCAAATTCGGGATCATTGATGGTGGTATTTCGCTAGGGACAAGCGATTGCTATCTAAATTTCATGTAATATTATTGGAACTGTGAGTGGTGAGCGTCAGCTCGTGTAAGTTGTGTACGTGGATCCTGGTGAGGCGGAGAAATCGCTGCTAGAACAGATCTAGATTTCAGCGTCACCCGGAAGCAGTCCACGAACTGCATTATATAATTGCACAAATACTCAAAAGATAGATGCCTGAGCTCCCAAATTCCACGAAGCAAGAGAGTGACACCCTCATGCGGATGAAACGTAACAAGTCTAACAACATTACGAAGGCTGAGAAGGGCACCAGGAATGTCATGATGAATAGATCAGACTGTGATCGGAGAACCATCTCTCCGTACAAACAACAAAGGCTGTGCCAGACTAAACATGTATAAGCATTTTAAAGAAATGTTTTCAAGAGGTCGAACCAAGCTTAGCCAATCCTCCTGCTCTTGCTCGTCTTAGAGCAATGTATAAGCATAACCATCCTCTACGTTGCATGGTGGCTTACACAGGATACCCGGAATCATATCGGCCAAGCATCTTGCATCCTGCGGTTTTTGAACCACCTCAGGGAACTGCGTTGAGTCAAACTGTTAATTTGTATGATTTTGTTGAAATGCTGGGACAGTTTAAAAAACACCTTCAGAAGGTGGAAACGTCTCCTATTGGCTCGTCATTATCAAGATCTCAACAACATGGAAATGATTTTTCCAGCCACCAGGACTCAGCTGTTAAGCAGTTTCACTAAGGTCGCTGCACTCAGGCAATTCGAGCATTAAGTATGTGCCCACCGTAAACTGAATGTAACCTCTGAGCATCCTTGGGCATTATACCTGTGGTGTTTCTCTTTGGCCAGACGGCTAACCCATTTGCAAGGACTTTAAGGGTGTCGTTTTCGTGTTATTGTTAATCTGGTCCTGAAAAGTCAATGAGGACTGTACGCATCTATCAGTTTACGTCTTCTAACTGTGTCGTTTAAACTGGTGACAACTGAAAGTCTTCCAATTGAGAATGATGAAGCTTTCGTCAGCTGGGTTATTGTTTCTATGTATGATGGTAAAAGGAAGGCCGCCTTCCAGTGTGGAGTTGTTTATTGACAAACACGAGGTTACAAGTTATCAAAGCAAAAAGCAGAAACCTCATTCGTACAGAGATTTTGAGGGAGTCAACACTCTCAACCGTTCTTCTGAGCTTCCCCGGGCGTTGTCAGAGCGCTTGATAGCAGTAAACGAACATCACAAACGGCCAAACCAATATCTCGTCAGATGCAGGGAAGAAGCCTTCAACTACTTGACCAGATATTGCACAGTTATTTCATCAGTACCATACGCCTTTGCACTAACAAACCCAGTGCCAACAGCTTTAATCACGTTGGAAGGCTACTAAATCAGGACCCTTTTCTCAGCAACAGCGTATCTCTTTCTGTCCAGAAGACCTATGAGCATCTCGAGTCATGCCTCACATACCTATTTTGTGTTTGAAATTTTCTTTTACTAAAAGAGTGATTGGTTTGCACTGGACACTCTAGTTCCTTCAACTGTAGCCAGCTTCTTTTTGGCCCAGACTAAATCACATCTGTCGTACAACTTTTTCCATCGACCCGTAGACTACACCTTATATATGATGAAAAAAATCAGGTTAGGTTAGATTAGGTTTTGTTTCCTATCAAATTATAGTGTATTTCTATCCGACTAAACGTACCGCTCCAGACTGAAAACGGAACAATGGTTTTTACTGACGGCCTCGTTTTTTGGAATGACAAAGATTCTGAGATTAAACTCTACTGCAAGTTGGCTCAGTCAGACCAATGTTTGAAGTAGAGTGATTCTGAAAAGAGGACCTATTTTGATAGCATGACATTCCTGAACAAACGAACCTAAATTATATATGGGACACAATCTGTCGTCAACACGCCCAGTGGCATCGTCCTATCGGCTGTCCAGTCCTTTCACACAAGGCAAATCAATCCTGCACCTGACAACCCAAATTCATTTCCTTGAGGCGTCATACGTTAACCCCTGCGAATCCGCATACCAAGTACATACACAAATCCCATAGAAGTCGAACCCAAACAATCAAAACGCGCGTCGCATCACGATGGCTGGCTCTGTCTCCGTAATTGAGGAGCATTTAGATAACAGTCATTAACTCCAATCTGTTCTCAGGATTAACGCATTTTCTATCTATCTGTCTATCTATCTATCTATCTATCTATCTATCTATCTATCTATCTATCTATCTATCTATCTATCTATCTATCTATCTATCTATCTATCTATCTATCTATCTATCTATCTATCTATCTATCTATCTATCTATCTATCTATCTATCTATCTATCTATTCATCTCTCTCCCTACGTGTCCATCTATCCGTGCATATGTACGTATAATTATAGCATATAATATTGCAGTAAATATCAGTTGATTTTTTAATCTGACAGAGTAGAGGAAAAAGTCTTCATCAAAACAATGAAACGTGCGTTGATCAGGCGGCCTTCATGTGATATGTTTCTCCCCGTATAAAGGAGATCTACTCCAAACCTAGCTGAATTACAGTCAGTCCTAATAAACTATATCCCATGCGAATTCGGCTGGTCAAACGCCGAGTGAAGTGGTTAATTTTCATGGCCCAAAACACATTCCCATAAATCGTCTGTTCCCGTGCAAGCTTCAGCCAATTTTTGCTCGAGGGTAAACGGGGTTGGAGAGCCTATGACTGTTTCTGAGTTTTGCTCATTTCATTTGCAGACAATTTGTCTACGAAGGCATGAAGAAGACGCGCAGGGTGGTGAGGGAGCATGAGCGTATGGGAGGGGGGGAACGGAACAGGTGATGGATAGAAGCGGTATGGTACACGCACAAACCAAATAAGCAGGTGACGATGATAAGTAGGATGGCCAGTTGGTAAGTGTCGGACAGAGTTGTTAGCTGCTTGTCAGGGTGATAATGCAAAATAGGAAATTAGGCACTAGGATGGAGTAGACAAGTGGACGGTCGTCTGAAACTCGGTCGAGAAACACATACATATACAGACGTGTTCTGGGTCGGAACACATAAGAAGACTGACTGTCTTCAAGGTGAAACAGGCGACTGAGGTTGTAATCAAAGAATGAAGGTGAAGCAACAAAAGACTGCCTTTATCAAATTACCGCGAATCACTTGACCCAGAACACTGTCCATCCTGCGACAGATTGACCTGTTCTGAGTCAATATGACCAGCCGTCGTAACTCGGTTTGATCTATAAATATCATAGTCGACCAATAAGCAGACACCTGCGAAAAAGGATGATTGCGCCTCTGAACAAAATTTTCTGACAAAAATGAAGTGTCAGTGTCTGACAGACCAGTCTGTCAAACCACAGCTATCTATCAAATCTTCCTGCATTTTGAAGGCAACCAGCGTCGGAAACTTGTCAAAGCATTTTTGACAGCCACCGACAGTTACGCCTATTTTCTCAACAGAGGTAGCACGCCAGCTTAGGTGGTATGCACTATTATGAGGCATAATAAGTACCATGGCGTCTTGACTGACCCTGTCTAGGTTTAGAAAAACTGGCAGCATCTCAGCCTTCATGCTTCCTTCGGGTAGCTTGGCAGCTATTATTATTATCAGCGATTAACAGGGTTGCTGTTGAGGATCAAAGTGTCAAGTACTGTGCGAGTAATTTCCTGATCTAGCCGGAAGTTTTCAGCAGCAGACTGGTTGCTTACAACCGAGTAGCTGTGTATGGTGACCAACTGCCCATTATGTGTACTATGCTAGGCAATACAAGCCTGAGTTATTTGTAAAAAAGTAGCTTTTAAAATGGAAAATGAAGTCTACGAAATGTGGCTGGTTGTGTGGTAGAGGCAAAGCCTGAATTGATATATGGTTGACAGTGTAACCGTTAGCTTGTACCCCATCTTGCCAAACGGTATCTGTTTGCACTGATATTTTGTAGGCTTACTTAATCGCGCCAAAACCTTGGAGTTCTTGGACGGGTCCCATGACTGGAACGTTTTTTGGCGAGATTCAAAGAAGCGCTCAATACTCCAGAGGTGGCGTATTTCCCATCCTGGGACAGAACACCATTTCAGTAGTTCGCTAACCGACAGGAGCTTTTTTGATGGTGTTCGGGTAATTTCTTTGAAATGCTCTGGTCACCTGCTCCAACCCTCAGCCAACCCAGATAGATGACATGACACAATAGAACTATGTCAGCTACTGAATTTATGTCTTTTTAAGTGATTGATCATCATTCATCTCTTTATGTGCGATGCTTGACACAAGATTTTGGGTAGAGGCCGAACTTTCTAGCCATTGTCTACAATAGCATTATCTCCACTCCTCAACCGCGCAATAGAAAAGAGCAAATCTTTAGTCTCCGTTGTTTAAGTTGGGCAGGAATATATTAGTGGTTTCCTAGTCCTTTTAACCTAAAGCACGACCATTTCATTTAAGTAAGACATGGTCATGAATTAAATCGTTTTCCTGACTTCCTCAGAAATGCAATAGACCAACCAAAGTCTGTAGTTTTATTGGTGATACTGTATATCACCCTTTAATATCTTCAGTGTTTTCAGATTCTCAAAGGCTGAAATAAGGATTCATGTTAGTTGAGTAATGACTCAAGAGAAGATCCTGAGCTTGGCGTTCTGAAGTATATCTTTACAGCTATTTCCCCACTTAGAAAACTAAATGAATTGTAATATAGCAGAATCATTAGTCACACATCTAAGCACCTATGGGTCGTTTTAAAAAGTTTGCCTTGGTGTGAATGATATAACCAGACCAGTCATCGTCCAGCCCATCCTCAGTAGTGCAACCCCTGGTTTTCTACCATACGCCCAATCCAGGTCTGCCGTGGAATACAAAATCTTAGGTTCGTTCAGATCCAGTGCTGTGAGTCAGATGAACCAGTTAAGCTAATCATTGCATCGTGATTAAACAGGTCACATCTGTCCCACTAAGTTACGTTTACCTGCGATGGTTTTGAAATGAGAGTGTTCCCTGTTTGGAGTGGTCAACCAGCCACTCGTAGCTGTTCCAATCACTTCGAGGATGTTCGTCCATTAGCCTTATGGTAAAGTTTGTGAGAACAAAACGGGATGGGCATTTTAGGGTGAAATGCCTAGCTGGAGAGAGAAATTGAAGCGAACACTGTTCCACCCAGCTAGCGGATGGCTGGAGAGCGACAGTGAACATAACTGTTGTTGCAGCTGATAGACAGAACGCGATTGAATGCAAAAGACATGCCAGTGCCATACAGCCTAACATCACTTAGAATGAACGTGATTCAAAAGCTTAGCGAGTCAGCACTAGACAAACAGGAGCTAATCAAATTAAAAGTCGAAAAAATGACACCTTTTATGGGCTGCTTGGTAATGATAAAGAAAGCAAAAACAAAGTTCATGTCCTTCTTGGGGCTCATCACGTAGGCGCAGTCCCCGAGTTTTCGTCAACCTTATGTTCTACTTGAAACCAAATTGCACGGAATTAGTGAAATGCACTGATTTGCACATGCAGTTGCCTGGAAACATCACAAACGAGAGATTCAGCTGGGTTCCAGGTGAGTCTCTCGCAAAACCAAAATTGTTTGCAAAGGAGTGCATTTCGCTAATTCCGTGCAATTTGGTTTCAAGTAGAACATAAGGTTGACGGAAACTCGGGGACTGCGCCTACCTGATGAGCCCCAAGAAGGGCGAAACCGGTCGTGAGCTGTCGAAGAATTTTCAGCAACCGTATGAGTAGCGCATTACGAATATACATGTATCTCGATATCTCGAATATCGTAGCAACTGAAAAAGGAGGCGGCCTGGTGCAGCACATTCAGTTGCCTATAAACATCACAAATGAGAGATTCAGCTGGGTTCCAGGTGAGTCTCTCGCAAAACTAAATTTGTTTGCAAATGAGTGTATTTCGCAAAGTTCATGTCATTTACAGCTTACTGATTCGTCACCAATAACATCGACTTCTCATCAGAAGAAGTCGTAATATAATCACCTCTGTTTCAGCTAAGTTGTTGTGTTTCGAATAGCTTTGAGTGTACATGGAGTTAGCAAGAGCAATGGAAAGATTTTAAAGGTCGCCGATTCAGTATAATCTGATAATTAGCCGGTTTTAGATCTTACGCGTCTATGAATAGGTATTTGATTATCTCATTCTCATCAGAGAAAATACACCACCATTCACAATGATGCATCAAACCTGTTGAAGTATGGAGGTTTATTTTAAATAGATCTTAGTTGGGATATGTGGAAACATTAAGGGATAATTCCCACAGCTAACATGACCCTAGGTCATTCAAGATGAGGGTCGCACGGAAAACAGGTCCTTTCAGGCGTTCCGTAACAGCCCTGAAACCATGCTGTCAAATCGTAGTTTGTCTACGATGATAGAAAATCAATTTATAAAGCCGTCAGCTGGTCTGCTGAGTTCTATATTAATACCGCTCCAAACAAACATATTCTGGGGTTCCAAGGTGTTTTTCCAGGGAGAAAGTTTCATCGTCAGCGAGTGACAATTAGAAACCGTATGTTTTCTGCGCTGTACTTCCACAAACTTCGTTAGGATGAGACTTAATTTCACAATTAGTCTGGAGTGGACGTTTCGCATACCTACACAGCAGTAATTGAAACATACCAGGATAGCACTGCGAAGTTGTATGGTGATCGGCAGCCCCTGTCGGCTAAGTCACTAGGAGGTGGTGCTTGTTTCGTCTAACCAAACTTAAGTAAGAGCCACTAAACACGACAAAGTGGGAAGAATACGTATTTTTACATAACAGCAGAAATAACCTTGATCATTAGGAACCAGAAGACAGAGTCATAGTGCATTGTTTCATCTAGTTTTTCAACTGTATTGCCCTAAACTCGTATTTCCACCGTGCAGTTTGTATCGGCTGAGGTTGTAAGCATATCCGCGGCAAAATAACTAGCTAACTCAAGTCAGGCATTTTAGATGTTTACTGATCTGGCGGGTTAATCTAGGACAAGAGACTTCTGAGTAACATTCTGTTAAAAATTAAGTCAGTTTCAATTTCAATGCCTCTTCTTGTAGAAAGAGGTAAGGCAGCCACTTGGAAAGCCGGAAGTATTTTATCTGCATGTCTTGAAGGTCTGTTCCCGTGAGGTGTTGCAAGCGGAAACATTCCGTGCCATTAAAACCATGTTCTCTTGGGTGAAGGGGGGTTCGAAAGAGAGATAAGTAACGGTAGAATGCATGCAGCATTGAAGACTGCTTCTCCACGAGGAAGGTCTCATTCTCATTCGCTTTTAAGATAAGATGACATAGATTTAGCCATTTAAGAAATAATTTCCAGAATTTCAGTTCCATGGCAATGTAGGCCTTTCCAAGAATCCCTTCGAATAAAGATACATTTCGTCGCACCATTAGTCCATAACTAGTTATTATTTGAATTGTTAGAACCCTGATCCAAAACTTGGCAATCAACTGGTGAATAACATTCAGAAGTAGTTCATAGTACTTTTGGTAAGAAAACAAACCACAGCACAGATGGTTAAATAAGGCCTCAATCATAGTGCATTTCTTGCTGTGACTGACCATGATTGCTATGGGATGTGGGACGGAGATTCTATGTTCCCTTGGGAGGTCCCTTAACCGGGAAACCAAGTGACTAGTCAAAGCCCAGTGACGTCGTCTTCTTAATTTGAATGAGGCGATCGTATTATCGTGAACTTTATTCTCCTAAGTGCTTGGCTGTTTGGCTACCTGAGTGATGTACGTCAGCTGGAACAGCGCATTGGCACTTCAAAAGTTTTCTGGCCAGCTGGTACTAGAAATTCCTACATAGTACCGGTGTCCAGTACGCTCCATGAGAAAGAGTCGTCGGTCCGGTTGAGTGCGACTTGCATCACCGTCTTGCAAACTAGCTTAAAGTTTGTTGTGTTTACTAACTGGTCCCACTATCCTTCTTTACTTTGTTAAAAATACACTCTATTCGACACTCATGAGAGCAAAGCCTCCATCACCCTAGTGTGGCCGTTCTGGTATGCAGCATGTTTACACTAAACTCCAGTAGTTATAGCACAAAGCGGCAGGGTCCTTGTGAGAAGAAAATCACTTGAGATTTCAACAGGCCGTGTAAGCTGCTGGTCTTAGTGATCGAGCTAAATATGGGTGAAAACAAACACGAATTCTGTAAACAGCATCAATCAATCTGAACAGCAATCAATATTAGATATTCACACCACAGAACAACGCCATTCGCCAAAATGCGCACATAGACCACCTATTCACAGTTTGCATATAAAGATGGGTTGCATATTCGAACAAGATTTGGACCGAATTCACCGCCTGTTCGTTCCAGGCCCGCCTCGAATTTGACACGCCGTTACGTGTACTTTTATACTTCGGCCCTTAGGACCTGGTCCGTTGTGTGCTTCAGTCAATCATAACAACACGTGATACTGTGTAACAAGGAATACTCGCATATTTCCTTGACGGAACACTGCTCATAAGGTTCCTGGTGGCTCACAACTGGCCTCGCCGTTCATGTGGCTTATCAGATTGGCACGGTCCCCGGGTTTTCATCAACCTTATGTTCTACTTGAGCACCGAATTGCAGACAAGTGTCAAAGTGTACTCCGTTGCAAATCAAGTTGGTGGTAACGAGAAACCCAAACGAATCCCAGCTAAATCTCTTGTTTGTAATCTTCCTCAAATAAATGTGTCGCACAAACGCCATTTCGGCAAGATGTTCGAGATTATCTCAAGTGATAAATTCGGCTGTCTCTCACTGACACCAAAGTAATTTACAAATAATTGTATTTCGCCAGTTATGTGCAGTTTAGTTTTCAAGTGGAATACATCGACAGAAAATCGGGGAGCCTGCCTGTCTGATGGGCCTCAAGAAGGGCCAAACCTGTCGCTGGTTGTCGAAGAGTTTTCAGCAACCTTATGATTAGGATGTTCTGTCAAGAAAATATACGGCAAAACTTCGAGCAACCTACCAACTGAAACGGGACATGGTCTTTGTGAGCGGATTCTGGTGAAGCATATTACAAACGAGGTTATTCAGATGGGATTTGGTTGAGCCTCCGTTAATACCAACTTAAGATTCAGTATGATACCTCTGAAGACGTGAACTGGAGGTTTCCTTCTGAAGGTAGCTCGGATAGATCATCCACCTTTTGCGGCTGCATGTACTTTGGTTGTCGTAAAACAGTCATGCGAGATGGCACCATGAAGTGGTTACCAAACACGAGGTCCCTACTGGATCGTACTACAAAGCCAACTTCAGCTGAATCGTCCAATGAGGTTGTGCAGCGAGAATGCTCATGGCATTCTGAGTTCGAAATATCGAATACGAAGGGCATGCTTATTTTCTTGAATTACACAATGCCTAGCATAACGAACGTGAGTATGGTTGATGAACTACCCAATATAGTACATGGCTTCAAACCATCTTATAAAAGTGCCACAAACCTTTAGGTGCATAATAAATTTGAGTGGCCTTTGTGGACCTTTTGTTAAATTGTGTAGATGATGTAAATGAGAAAAAGCGGGAGCACAGAGAGTTAGGAGGGTAAAAAAGTTTCCCACAAAGCCCTATCAAGTGGCAGGTTCATCAGAGGAACACCATGTGGTAAGGCGGAAACTCAGTGCTTCTTGTGGTTACATGTGACAACTAAGTTGCTTAAGCAAGCTGATTACCAGGCATCTCACTTAACTCCAAACGTATTTCCTCAGATTAACTCCAATGGATTTATACACTGTCTGCCTTTTCGAATGGCCAAATTTAATAATCAATTGACGTATTTTCCGTAGTTGCGAATCGTTCGATGTATATGTGTTAGTGTAGAATTAGTGTAGTTTTGGTGACTCCAGGAAAAATGGTACTTTATCACTTTGGCACATTTCACAGTCGAATTCAGTTGCTTAGTGTTCAACGTCAGCATCATCATGCTCAGCCACGTGTCGCCGTTTACATTCGATACTGATGGCAATGCATTTAAAAGGAGATAAGGTTTTGTGTTTACTGTCTTTCTGTGAATTTGACACAGATTTCATCGACCTCTGATTCACTGAATTAAGTAGTTTGCGCTCTTCGTTGACGTGAACAAGGTCAAAACGCACGCTGATATCCCTCGAACGGATGGACTGGTGTCGCGGTTTGAAATTTTCTGTACAATTCTTTCAGCTGCTGTGAGCATTAATGTTCCCCAAAGGCAAAACACGCTGCATCAAAATTCCTTCTCTCAGCGTTTACGGAATTTTTCAACTATCCAAACCATCCACGTCGCTAATTAGTCAATCACAGAATCAAGCTGGTCACCTGTCCTTGACCAAACTGAAAAATTAACCCAATTTCCCAGAAGATTTCCCCGGGGATCGGAAAAATGAAAGTTCTGAAAGGTTAAAATATTGCACGTGTCATGAAAAGAGACTTCTACCCGATTAGAAAGTTTTGTAGTGCGGAAGCTTTGCAGTTCGTATCCATGCTTCCTTCATAATGTGTAGATTGGAGATTCTTGAATGAAACGAGACGCCTTTACTTTAAAACTTTAACCTAAATTACTTGGTCGGACTGAGATACATAAGGAACTTCATTCTTTTACGTGTCACATTGTAGTGACTAGAATGTTTGATACAGGGCTCACCCCCACAAGTAGTTTACTCAATAGATAGGCCATGGTTTCTCAAGGGAATGTGAGGTTATAAGAGGCGATATTGTAAGGTCCCAAAGAATGCGAGGCGAGGTAAAGGTTTGTTTAATGTAATGTACATTATCACAGATATGCCGTTGAGATTTAAAATCGAAATCTTAACAATGAGGCAAACGAAAGCTTCCCTTAATTTCATAAAAAGCATGCTGACAAGCGAACGGTTATGAAAATTCTCCCGGCACTCAGCCTTGAAAGCGCATTCTGGCAAGTCATATTTAACTAGACCAGAAGTGCCAATTATAACGTGGACTGCCTCCATTGACACAGATGCCTAAAAATAGCTATCCACAGTCTTCTTTGCTTTATAGCGTTGTGCACTAGTTCTTTCTAAGGTTACCTGATTTTGACCAAACCATTTGCTCAAATTTTTCGCCTTTCCTCATAATCGTTACCGCACGCGGTTCGACTGAAGCGTATGAGTGTACAACATACGACCCTCTGAATATCAGAGGTTATAACGAAATATGAGCATATTCATCCGACAAACATCTAGGTGAAGTGTGGCAGCTAATGAGCACCTTCTCTCTATTAACACCTGATATCTGGTATCACATTGGCATGGAATTTGTGAAACGTACTACCTTGATGTTTCAAAAGGACTCATTCCGTTGTTTTTATAATAAATGAACTTACAAAATCGGCCCAAACCCTAGTTCTTTGTGTATTTATGGAAGTTAATCTCAACAATATCCGCAAAACCACATTGCACTATTCACCGCTTTCGGTATTACAGTACTCCATTTGTGAGAGATCACTTCAAAGGGATGAACCAACAACTCTCCTCGTCGGTCACGATTTGATATGAGATTCCTCCCTAAGGGAGAGTTCAATATCCCCTTCTTTGCAGTTTTCTCTTTTTTGGACTAACTACAGGTGCAATATCTGAATCTCTTTCTGGAACCGGATGCTGATTACCTGGAAGTCCCGTTTAGAGGCCAGACTCAATTGAGGAATACTTTATTAAATATTATCTTCGCTCTGAAGTTCCAGCAGAGGAAAGCACGCATCTGGCTGCAATAAACTTTATTTGAAAAAAATAGAATAGAATGAAAACTTTACAAACCCTATCCTATGGACAAAACAGTGAATAGTTGTGATATGATGACCTATTAGCATATTATCTCAACTCTTTAAGTGATTGTTTCATGAAAATGGAATATCTTTTCAAAAGATGTGCACCACTCGCTCATCAGTGTACACATGTAACCTATTTGATCAATAATAAATGACCAAGTGAACAGCTTTTCGACCAGAGTTGCCCTGTGATAGGGCATTACAATTATCAAGCATACTACAGGACGAAGTCCCGACAGTTAGGCACTCTAGTAGAGTGTGAAGTGAAATCTAAAGAACCGCAGTCTTATCTTTGGATTTCGAGTTGCGCGTGCGTGTATGAAAGTTGTGCACGTGTCGGACATATTGGAGGAGGGATATACATACAGGAATAAGGCTTCCTTGTCCCAAACTATATGAAAGAGGAAACGATGCCAACAGATCAAAAATACACTCAAGAAAAAACAAATAGAAAGGCATTTCGAACTCTGAGCTCTGTACAAAAGTTCCACCGATAGACTGTCTACGCAATTGCTAATATCATTGTGGCGGGTTGCCGGGGATGTGGAATGGGCTCTTAATGGATAAAAGATGCCTGCGGCATACCCCTTGTGTGGCGGGTTCATGAGACGTGTATAGTGTCAATTTGTGTCAATTCTTACAGAAACTTCATAGGAGTCCAAGAGTATGGCAATCTCTGAACAATGGATTGAAAGGCGCCGTCCGAACTAATCCGCTTCGATTTAGGTTTGATCAGAATCACAGTCGTCGATGGTTTCGTCGAGCTCCGTGTTATTTGAACCAACTAATCCACATATTGCTTCGCTTAGATTCGACAAGTCATCTTTGATTGGATCCATAGTTGAGTCGTTATAATAGTTTGTCTGTAGCGTGTCTAGCTGTCCTCTCCCTATTGACTCTGTCTCATCAAGGGCCCCCTGAGATACAGACTCGAGCGAGGAACATCCATCCTGTTCGATTGATAGGTCTTCGTCACCCGTTGCGTCAGTTGGTTTGTTAGCTGCGCTGCGCCCTTCTGGTTGAGCAACTTTCAAATGGCCTGAAACCACATATCCTTTCGTCTCTTTTGATTGCTCTATTTCTGATTGGTCAGAAGTCGCCAAGCTGGCCGCGTTGGCAGCCGCTAGTGAGTTACACCACTCCAAAGCCTGTTCTGTTAGCACTCGTTGGCCGCTAGTCATTGTACTGAGGAAGTTGTGATCAAATGGGGAATGACCAGAAAATTCACGCATCAGAAAATGTGGGCTGCGCAACTGGCCTTGAGCAGGTGTTCCGCTTGAGTGGAACAGTCCTAAATGAGATGCACCAAGCGAATTGTGACTGTGCAATCCGGTCGAGGGGAAAATTAACGTGGGATGTGGCCTAGGGGTATTTAAGTGTGCATAAGCTGACTCTGAAGGTATTGTATTAGTCGTAGCCGTGAGGGAAGAAGAAATATTGTTCGACTGTATAGAACTAAAAGATTCCCCTCGATCAACAAATCCAGTGTGCTGAGTCAACTGTTGGTGCCTTTGATGAGTTGAGGCAATGAATGCATTTGGCTGATGGACCAGGTTTGGGTGGTGTGCTGGATGCGTTTGTTGCAATTCTGGTGAAGGTGTTAGCTGTGAAGTGCGCTGGCCGAGGTTGTGGATATTTTTCGGGCCACTTTGGTTAACACTGGATGGCACGAAGGTAGCGCCGGCGTTTCGCTGAACAATCTGGAACAGTGAACCACCAGGTCCATTCTGATTAGAATTCAGAGAACCAGATGGATGTGTGGAAAATGCGTTCACAGCAGCCAGCGCACTACTGCGCAACACACGGTCCGTCCGGGATCCCATATTATATGTTAAATCACTCGACTTTGCCGTAGTACCCGAGGTGCTAAACGTAATAATATTGCCTGAATGACGGAGGTGAGCAGTTGGAGATATTGGACCGTTTGAAGACGGATCACTCGTCTCCTTCATCATGCACGTGTTCAAATTATTCGCCCCATTTATAACACCGGTTCGGCTAGACGGGGAATCCGGGGATGGTGAGCCGGCCAGGCTTGATCCTTTACTACAGTCTTCTTGCCACTTGTCTAATGAACGACGCCGTGCATTCATGAAGAAGTTAGCTACTGTTGAAACCTCCAGCCCTAGTTGTTGGGCAATCGTCGACTGGAAAGCAAATGTTAGAAAAACATGTGACGATATGGCAGATGGGGATGTGGTTGATGAATTCAAAACATTTAGGTTGTTTACATAAGTACTCGATGAGCGAGAAGTAGGTATAGAGAAGAGTGCATCTTTTTCAAAAGCAGAGTTGAATGTTACCTGCCATACTAATCAAAATATACTTGGGCAGCTTCGTTGATCGAACCTATGAGGCTTCGTTGCCCCCCCCCCCACACACACCTAGTTTTTGTATTCATTTTTGCGGTGCTACTTTTTAAACATCCCAACTTATGTTGGTAGAAAACAGTTAGATGAGCATTATAAATCAGCCATCCTTTCCCTACTTTGGAGACCTTCTTCAGTTCACAGTGAGTTAATTATTCGGCAAAACCTGAAGAAGCCTGTCAGCCTTAGGGATACCAGCTACTAAATTCTATTTGGCCAACACGATGAAGATAAAGGACTCAGCCACAAGCAATGCTGATTATCCCTTATCTGCTAATATAGACCATCCAATCCGTCACCCACATGTGACCACTCATCGCTTCGAAGTCCCAGCTTCCCACTGTTAACATCCTATTGTTGACCACAAACCGCCATCATCAGCTCTTCAACACCGAACACAGCTGTGCCTCGACAGACAAGTTCTCACGCGAATAGGCCAACCGCTTCGATGTGTGAACGCCAGCAGGCTGCAAGTAGACCAATAAACTATCATAAAAGCCTGTGTTTCGGACACAGGTGAGTTGTTTAAACGTTGAAAAAGTAACAAAGTTTTGGGGAGTGGCTGTGGGCAGTAGGTTCCGTCACTTTGTGTTCTGCCGAGTAAGAGAGAGCTTACAGATCGCTATAACGTTTGGATGCATAGTATATTTTGTGCGGGTTTTTTTTATCAAAACAGGAACAGTTTTAGTTGTCCGTTACCTACGAGATCCATAAATCAGTAGAGCAAACATGGATATCAGTTGGTAGATCGAACAGTATAGTTCATTTGCTGCAGAGTTCATGCTGCCGGTGCTACCGGTTATTTTCATAACTTAGGGGCATCAAAGTTAGAAATATTTTATTGCTGAATTTGGAAGTAATTTAAAGCGCAAATGACTACATCTGCAGATATATCAGGTTCCATTTTGTGGTCATGTGGGATACTACATTGTACCTATTTATTTCTGAGAGCTTCACTATTTTGGCTTACTTTCAGTCAAGTTCGTCATAGCGCCTCTCCAGTTTTTGTCGCTTTTTTTGTGTTTGCCTTTGTTTACTTTTTCAATCAAACTGTGTGACTGTTTTGAAGTGATCCATCAGACGTTCTATATGGGATTAGGCCTAAAGTATGAACACATCAGCACAAGGGAAAAATGTTGTGAAGTACCTTTTGTGATTTCATGAAATAGGATGAGAAAACAGGCACATCATCCCAGATATCAACCAGTGGTGCATATAGATTGTTGGTCAGTATAAATCTGCAATCACCAACACTTATCAAGGCTCTACTCCGTCCAGTAAGGAGTTATGCAACGTAAAAAAGTGCTGTATTGATAGCATCGTGTGAACCATATGGCCACAGCCAGCGATATCTCTCAGGTGAACGATCAGTACTCTTTACTGTGCTAGAAATCTGATCAGCGCTGTATGGTGAAGATTGCCAAAGCAATAGCAATACTGTGCTATGTATATCACCTCAGACATTCGAATTCCCACTTTAGATCGCAGCCTGTAAATAATATGAACTGGACGTGAGGTAAGAATTCTTAACTAACGAATGTCTAGAACTGAAGCGTGAAGCCCTGAGCGTCTTAGTGATTACTTAATGTGATACACTGGGATTCGCATGATTTTCCGGAAATTTGCGTACCGATGCAAAAATAGGCGGTCTGTTAGTTAGTCGTTAGTTAGTCTGTTAGGGGGTATGTCAACGCACAACAGTCGAGGTGGGTAACTTTGGACAGTGGGAAGAGAATGACTGAAGAATACGGGAGAAAACATGCAAAATTTCTAGTGGACAGTAGGTAGGAATCACCTCGTTATAAGAGTCCACATTAAAAAATGAAACCGAATCATGCAGCCATGAACGTTCGGCGGTACGTACTGGCCATGCAGGGTGAAAAAAATTAAGGACGGAGACATTGGCGAGTTGAACAAGCCCATATAAAAGCCATTGAAAACCACAGCGGGATTCAAACAAAAGACATCCTGGTCAGTAGATCATGCCGGAACCCCTGAGCTTACGTGTTCATCTCAAATAAAAAGCAACAATAAGCCCTAGCACAGCAATGCCGCTGTCGCAAAGCAAATGTTTCCTGTTCAACAGGTACTAACGAGTTTATCTCTGTTCATTTCCATATTCACATTTGTAGGTAGATAAAACTGAAGCACATATTATGGGTTCAGCCGGGTTCCGAAATTACTTTCCTGTCAAAACCGAACTGAAGGGCAGGCCATCAGTTATGAAGCATCTACTTCAGATGTGGCTCCATTGGGATGATAGAAATTGAAAGATGAATTGATCCGCTTCGCTACTGCTGACAAACTATATGAGGCGACTGAAGACTGTTAAGACATCATCGAGAAAGGTTCTTCCATATAAAGATCTGTTTCTGAGTTTGATTAAAATTTATTGAGTGCACTTGCTTGGGATATCTCTTTTCTATCCTGACGCGATTACTTTTAGGTATGAAAATGTTAAGGCACGAAAATTCAGATGTGTCCAGTGACCGACGGTGCAGCTGTGGTGAACCATTATGCCTTGGAACCGAGGTTCAGACCCCGACGCTAAAGAAAATATAGACTAAGGACGAACTTTATTATGGGCGAAATGAGAGTACGTGACCCATCAATTTTTCTCAACTTGAGTTACAGGTTAACTGCATATATTTGGTGGAGGCTGGCCAGGATAGATGTGGATGAAATCCGAGTCTAGCGTGGTTTTTTATGCATAATTTCCTCCAGATTTTGAGCCAGGCACTGCGTTCATTCATTATAGCTTCTGTAAAATAAAGTTAATTTCACCCTAACGGTGATCCCAGAGAACGGTGTTCACTCTGCTTTGGTGCATCAGATATTCTTCACTTGAGACGTCGTCGATATTCTGCGAAACGACTCTTCTAATCCAGTCAAAATGCATACCGAATATTCCAAATTGGTTTAGCTGATTTGTCGCTCCTGAATCAACGGAATTATACTCTCATCAGTTGTTTTTCTATTTCTTCTCGAATTTATGAAGGTAGATGCTCTTTTAAATCAGGCTTCTATTGTGGTCTAAATAAAGCTGTGGCTTAGGCTAGGTTATGAATAAAAATCATTTTACTCTCTCACAGTAAGACCACCAAGGCAAAAAGGGTTACGGTCTCTCATGGAGTAGAGCGAAATTTTTGACTTGCGAAAGGTGGAATCTTAGGTTGTTTCTGATGCAGAATGACCTCCAGAACCGGTTGACAATTTTCTTGGCCAGTTTAGGATATCCACACCGTATTCGGTATGAATGAGGTCGAATAGCTTGTGCGCTGTGACCTCTGTTTATTTTAACTGGTGGTGGAAAAGCAACGATAATTGAATTTCTTGTCACAACTCAGTGTTCCGATCACCTTGGGTAACCTTCTTCATTAGCGGAGTAATATGAATCACGTCAGATGTCCGGAGTTCAAATCTCGATGCGGACAAGAATGTTCACTACTGATGAGCTCTAATAAGAGCGAAACTCGAGTCCACTGCTCCCCTTTTGGTGTGGACCCACCTGAATAATTACGCCAGGACAGGATGATAACTGTTCAAACGAAAGTGGTGTGAACTTGAAGAGACAGTTGAATGGCTTCTATCGCTGTGCGGTCAACCTTCAATAGGCTGTTCAGTTGGTAAAAATGTGACAGTTGCATGTGCGTGGGTTGAAGCTGAGGTCAATCTGTCAGGCTATTAGTTGCTTTCTCTGTGCTCTGGCTACGCAGCGGAAACGGACTGACCGGCGTTCCGACTGACGCAGGCAAGTTGTGTGAATTCCAAGGTTACCGCAGTGTCGTTCTGCCTGTCTTGTTAAGAGTGAACGCAGCCTGTTCATGTGTCGTAATTCAGGTGAATCCAGTATGCGCTGATGGATTAGTGGTAACACGCTCACCTCGCACGTCAGATATCCGCAGTTTAAATACCGGTACTGGCAAGGATACACACTGCTGATAGCTCTAATAAGAGCGAATCTCGAGTCGAGCGCCTCGCCTATTTGGGGTTTACTCATCAGAATAACTGCGCCAGGACAGGAGGAATGTTCAAACATGAGTGATCTGAACTTAAATTGTGTTTTCCCATCCCCGTGCGCAGAACAATCGATGAGTCTTTTTCCAGCTTCTGGAAGTGCGAGGGATTTTGGAGCGGCGTACTCCCAGTTACCTGCTCGTCTCTCCTATGTAGGTAGCATTACAATCCTCAATAGTTGTGTGCGGTAGGCAGCCTGAACTGTTGACCAGGCTGAACAAATCCACACAGGCTTAAATAGGCAACCAGAATGATAGTGTGCGGAAACCTTGGTAATTCATACAATCTGCCTGAGTCAGTCAAAACGATGGTCAATCCGTGTCCGCTGTGCGGTCAGAGCACAGAAAAAGGAGGCATTAGCTTCACCAGTTGACTTCAGCTTCAGCCCACACACATGCAACAGTCACACTTTGACCAACTGAACACCCTTTTGAATGTTGACTGCACGTCGATAGACAACAATCAACTCATCACAAGGTTGCTGAAAACTTCGACAGCCCACGACCGGTTTCGCCCTTCTTGGAGCTCATCAGGTAGGCGCAGTCCCCGAGTTTCCGTCAACCTTATGTTCTACTTGAACCCAAACTGGACGGATTTCGACAAATACACTCATTTGCATACCAACTGGGTTTTCACGGGAGACTCCACTGAATCTGTCGTTTATGATATTCTTCAGCTGGAGCCAGTTGAGTCTCTCGTGAAAACCAAATTGATTTGCAAATGAGTGTATTTTTCGAAAACAGTCAACACTTGTTTCATTTGTCATTTGTGATTTTTATCACTCCTGTCCAGAAGGTCACCCAAGATGATCAGAACACTGAGCTGTAAACAGAACCTCAGCCACCGTTGCTTTTCCAACACTAAGCAATTAAGTCTTCATGAAGTCTAACGGGAGTGACTTATGTTCGAAAGGAATCCCCATCGGGGTCACCGTAAACGTTAAACCCAACTCAAATACCAATTTATTTTTCGTCGGACGATTGCTAAACATGAGATGAATCACTAGGATCTCAACCAACCTTACGCAGCGTACAAACAGAGGCAGCAATCTGCCGGATGGGAACCACAGGAGAGTATCACGGAGGCAAAATGTCATTGCACAAGTCGACCAGTTTGTTACGTCTAACTTGTTTAATTTGCCGGTGTCAGAAGTCATTCTCCCATTAAGTTTGGAATAAAAAGTTCTCACTATTTCAAAAGTTCGCCTATCCAGGAAGAGCAGAGGCCGATTTACGAATAGAAACGTTCGCCTCCCAGTATGTCAGTAGGCTCCAAGTTTAAGTACGCTGACGAAATCAAACATTTATCATCGGGGTAACCAACCACTTAATTGAGTAGAACAGCTGACTGATTAGGAGTACCAGTCATGTGATCGGTGCATGTTTCTGTTGTATACATTAAGTAGCACCTTCAATCAAATCTGCCTAAGCGGCTGACACCGGTGCGTTGCGCTGATGACCGAAAGTGCGCAGCAAGCGATTGATCAAGCTGGCGTGCGTACATGATTATGTGGTCCAGAAGATTGATAGATAGGCTGTCATAGACCGTGGGCTTGTCCTGGTCAAGTCCATATTATGTGGGTCTCAATATATCGCAGCATTTCTGAGGATTACTTTTTGATGTCACAAAAGCAAACTCCTACCACCAAAGGAGCTATGTTGTGTACACTAGGATTCTGAGAGTCAAGACCTATGCAACTTCAATAAATGAACTGAGCTTCAGGCTTTAGCGCACATAAATCAGTAAAGGCACACGCCTTCAGCTTCTGGCTTCGGCTGACGGGAACGTACATTCGAAGAAATCCTCTTGAGAACCGCTTTCAAAATGTCCGCTACGTAGGAAACTAACTTTTCACTTGCTCTACAAGGTGTCAGTGGAAACTGAATAACTCACCTGCATTTCTTTGCTTGGTCTTTTGGTTTCCTTGAAGATTGCGTGCAACGTGCGGCGTTGTATATCCGTGAAAACCAGTCTTGGCTTCTTCGACTGTCTGCTATCTGGAGTTTTAACGTGTTCCACTTCTTTCCGTTTGCACGCTGTGGGTCCATTAATAGTGATCAGGGAATGGGAAGAAGGGTGACAGATTTTCTGCTCTACTCATGGAAATGAGGTATAACAGATTAGCCTTACCAAGTAAAAAAATTTCCGAATGAAATGCAGGAACTGATGAATTTATATCCTGATTGTATGCAATTATATTTGTGCTTAGAAACCTAGTTACTATCTTGAAATAGATTTCCTTAAAAGATTAATTAAGAAGAAGAAAATATATTCTATCTTATACCAAGGAACCTTAAAAGGAAAGCTCCGATAAAACTGGATAGTCTATCAATAAAGGGCATGCAGGGGCAACTCGCAGCTCGATTCTATACGGTATCCTCAAAATCCAAACAAACCAAACATTCGGTCTGTCTACTGTAGACACTTCATCAACCCCTCTTCTGTAGTTTATTCTGTGATAATGCATGAGAGCATACGTCGTAATACACAAAACGCCTTCGAGCCACTATAAGAAAACAACTTGACAATGTCATGCAGAATAAGAGTGTACCGACAAACTGTTGCGAATACCCCATGAAATTTCAAAACTATTTATGAACAGAAGAGACATGCCAGTTACATCCTGGTTTAATGTTATTTCAGCCCATTTCACTGCAACAATCATAAGCAGTTGCGAGCACCTCAATGGAAATCAGACCTTCATTTGGGCCAGAAGTAGGCGTATAATCTTAGAAAAAGTGAACTGGTCTCTTGGGTTAGGATATGTCTCAGTCGTCAGTTGATGGCAAAATGTCATACAAGCATGACGCAAAGTACACTGAAGACAGTAAAGGGGAAAATACAAGAGAGACGGTAGGAATTGCCAGTTTTCCTGACAACAGAAAAGTTATGATAACAGTAGATTATTTTCCGTAAAATGATTTAGGCAAGTGTAGTCGGGCATTTTCAGAGAAGGAACATCGCAGTGAATTCAGGAGTGTGAAAGGACCACAAGCACTTGCTCACGATTTTGTTATGAGTGTGTAAGATTCCCTCCAAAGACTAAAAAACTTGGGACTTAGTTTTCCAAAATGCACACAGGTATCCTTCTTTCCCGTCATTATACATAGGACCTCTCACGTTTATATTCTCAGTAACAGCTGCCGTAGAGCGATGTAGCGTCACTGTCAATACCGATGTTGTTCTCTATGATAATGGGTGGGGCGTAATATGACTGGAGAAGCAAGTAATTTTAGCTATGTCTAAATTATTTAATCTTTACTTCAGTCCAATGAGATGTGATTCTGCCAGACTGTCTGATGGCAAGCGATACTCTCACCGAGGATCACCTGCTGTTATATCTGACTGCTGTCCCCACTACAGTGCCCAGTGCCGAAAAAAACTCGCCGACAAGGAACACAACCGCTTTATTGTAAACAGGCAAGTGAGTGCAAAAGGTAGAACCGCCTCGTGCTATAAATTCAGGGGGCACTGTCTGATCTCGATCCAAAACTGTCTGATCGGCGTTCGGTGGAGTTTGAGGGTCTCATTAGGTCTCGGGTATTCTAGAATAATCTTCAGGAATCTGACCTTCCTGACACCTGCAGATCACCATTCTTTGAAAACTAGCAAATTTAGAGCAGAAACTAGCACATTATGGTGTACCCATCCAGACAGTTGTGCATCTCACCACTGAATCATTCATTAAGACGTGAGGCCATAACCTGGATCATTATTTTCATAACTACAAAAGAACGGCTCCGGAAATTGACTTTTTTACACAAGAAGACTGAAATCCGTTTACCAAGCCCATCTATTAGGACGCCTTCTCAATCTGTTCCAAACTTTTTCCAATGGATTAAAACCCACTGTACTTCTATCAGCTGGATAAATCTATTAACACGATATAAAATATTGAATATGCTCGACATCAGTCCTCTAATCGGACTCGGACATTTGACAGATTTTTGGGAAAACGGAAGTTCGTGGCTTGGGCTAAAATTGGAGCCATCGCGTCTGCCGTTAGCATCATTTGACTAAGAGGATGGCAAGAAAGAATTCTCTAATTTCAGGTCTAGATTGGAAGAATTTTTGCAACTGAACAGTGTCCGTCAACTCGTGGTATACTATCTCTTTATGTTCCCAAAAAAACTATCAAACATGGAACTAATATTGATCAACAACTGGTGTCTGGCGTAGGTACAAGAAATCATTATTCCTCAAACTCAAGTAGAACTTGCAGTGCTTCAAATTATGGCCCATGAGGATAGTGTCAGCCAGGTTTATCCTTCTATTTTACAAAACTTGTGCAAAAAGGATACACTGGCAGTCTTTTCAGGATTTCGATAATCAGTAATTCCCGAAGATACTTTTATCTGTTTTCTGAATCGAATGTTATGAGTGAGAGACTTGAACGACTACAGAACGAAATGCCCATTTTTATTGTCCTTCAGCTGAATTTTAGCTTGAGTCAATGTCCGAGATGTCAGATATCTGTATAATTAGTGGTAATATTGATCAACTTTTACCAGAGTCCACCATCAGTTTTTTCCTGTTTGACGCCCATCACGTGATCGTGGTCCTCCAAAATATTTCATTTAAAGTTTATCTCATATGAAAGCTAATTTGTGTGTTTGTTGTATTCATAGTTTATTTGCAAGTAGAAGACTGGAACGAGCTTCGAATGAATCTTTCGTGTTAGTGATTTTTTTTGGAGGGTGAAGATTGACTGCTTGTCCTTGCAGTTGCTACGGTAGCAGACTTTTCGTGGAAGCCCACATAAATTATCCACCATGCAAAGTAGCAACCTAATTTGTTTACTCCTACCCCTTTTCTTGTTTTTTTTCAGAGACTTCTCTGCATCAGGTGGATAAAAAATCTTTTTGATCAAGTCACAGGCAAACGTGGTTGATGCATTCGACTCCTGCCATTTACCGATAGCGGTTGGTTTGGCCTTTACCGCTAATAACTGTTTTTTTTGCCTGTGTAGATTTGAGAATCCCATCCGTGCGCTGGAAGAGTTAGGGCTTCAATAGGTGGGAATATATTATTGGAATATATTCGCTCACATTCTTCAGTCCATTACCCGGAGCTCAAGTGTACTTTCCCTTGGCAGCTGCATCTCTTGAAAGGCCCAAACCCTAATATGAAAGCACCAGTCTTGAGTTTTGTTCACCGTAGCGCGACTTTGGTACATATCCAGATTTCAAACTCAGGTTATCTAAACCTTGAGGTAAGCGGGCATTATTGATACTCCATGGGATGATTTACACAATGTTGAGTGTCAAAGCCGATCACTTGAATTGTTTCCACTTCACTGAGATCGGCACATGACCAGGACTGCATATCTGAGCACAAAATAGTGGTGTGGTTCGATAAGTCCAGTGGTCAAGTCAGTTGTAGGTTAGCTGTGCCTTTTTGTTTCCTCTAGGTCTCCGGCCATGAAGCTTATGCTCAGATTCCACATATGACCCAGCGTGATTCATGCTTGCTTCCGCCAACCTTCGCAGATTTTCGTCAACACTATCCGTCCTTGGAACTATCAAAGCAAGTACCTGGCGCCGCCCTACTCCATTCAGTGGTGCTGACTCAGTAAGTAAATCATACCGGGTTCATTGAAGACCTAATTCGATGGCGTAGTGATCGGACTAACATTTTCACTAAGTCCGTTTAAGCTAACCGAACTAATGCTGCCGCGTTTCGAGACACTCGTATTGCCAGCTCATTGTTGGCATGTGGACAGCCATCGTAAGGTAGGGCTCAGGAACAGATAGCAGTGCACTTGAGATTAGTGAGTTTTTTAAAGGTAATCCCATGGTAGCAACAGAAGTTACCACCGCTATGCGAAGGAAGCAGACTCATGAATAATTTGTCTCATACCAGTAAGTATTACTGGGATACAACATATGAATGATATGGGCTATCGGCCTACTCGTCGCAGACTGGGGAAGCTGAACCAGTTGTAAACACTTGTTTGAAAGGGAATGAATAGCATTCCGTTGCTTATAGATTATATTACGATATTCACAGCTTGAAGTTTCTTTGCGAAACAGCTCTCAATATTGCCCTCGGTTGCATCTCACTTCTTTTCCTCATCAGCGTTCCGGCAAACTTGTTTTATTAATACATTTAAAATGCCATGGTCATTCGTTCCATCACTGTCCTCTACGGATGACTGGAGACATACAGAAATTTATTCACAGAAAATATTTGTGAATTAAGCTATTGTTAATGTATGACTCCAATGCAACTTTGTCCAATCTCTGGTTTATAATATTCTTCAACTAAGTGTGCTCTATAAAACAGCCTTAGGTTTGAAATGACATTCGTAATATCAAAGTATTTTTGACAAGACCTATCTACCCACCTACAGGGATGATTGTCCAAGATTCATTATCGATTTCCTAGGTTATCTCATGTCAAGAAAGCGGATTTATTCATCGAGGAAATCCTGTCCTTATTCCCACTGACCTAAAACTGTCTTTTGGGATTGGCAGTCAGGCTATCATCGATATGCATTTTAAGCTGCTCTAATTTATATTGACCTAGAATATATTAAGCTGCGGACAGTCAGACAGAGTTTCTGAACTGAAGTGCACACAAGTGGCTGGTCGCAATTTATCAAACCACTATTTGTTTCTACGGGGTATTTCCACCACCTTCTGTTCTGTACCGACCGACAACCTACGGTGTGAAATATAAGGTAACACAAAAATTGCTCCTCTTACTCAAGTATTTATGACTAGGTCATTTTCTGGCAGAAACGACGTCGGTGCAGTGTCTCTGGGCCAAACGGTCTTGTTTATAAATAGTAGAAGAGATAAGCTGTGGGTACAAATTAACTAAAATCTCAGGATAGGTACAACATATCACCTGCGGAATTAAAACTACCAAGCGTAGCACCGGCAAATCACAGCACGCTAACCTCTGAAGTCAAATCTCAAATCAATTTAGCGGTTTACTGTCTCGCAACGTTGTTCAGTGGCCTGAATACGGCTGGGAGAGACGCGCTTACATCGTGGAATAACTATTCGAAGTGCGATACTCTAAATGTCTTTACAAGTGCAAGCAAACCATTGGCTCTATTCTTATGACTCTAAGGTCTTAGTTAGTGTTTAAGATCTGGCTACCTTATTTGGTACCAACCATTTGGAAGACAAGTTACTCATGCCAGATACAGGATATGCATATCGTTGCAGTCCCAAAACACGTTTCTTGGTGTACTGATGAATACAAGCTGCATGCTAAACTTCTGCTCAGTAGGCATTTAAGATTCACCGTTCTCAAGTCGGACATTTGGTTGAACTCCTTCGCTGTCACCAGACTATTCGTCAACGCATACACAAGACAGAAAATCGCGAAATACACTCATTTGCGAACCAACTTGGCTTGGACAGAGGGCTAAACCGAATCTCGGTTGGATATTTCGTTCATGATGTCCTTTACCTGAATGTGCTGCACAAAGACCGCCTCATGTATCAATTGGTACGATATTCAAGACATCGCAGTGTTTTTTTCCTGAAGAGTGTCTTAGGCGGGGGATTCACCTGGTAGTCAGTTGAGTATCTCCCGTTTAAACCAGATTGATGTGCAAACGAGAGTATTTCGCGAAGTTCGTGTTATTTGGGTCCATTTGGGACAGAAGGTTGACGGAAATTCGGTTACCGAGACTGCCCAATGAGCCTCAAGAAGGGAGCGGTCGTGGGCTGTCAAAGGGTTTTAGCAGCCTTATGAGTAGCATAACTTCTGGGAAACAGAATACTCACATTTGGTCATAACTTATTAAGTCTTCTGTCAAAAGTTATACTGCTTAATTTTTCTTGCTCTAGCGTCTGAAACATTGCACCAGGTGTTCATACACTGATAATTTCCATGGTCCTATGCTTTCAAGGACAGTCACAAATATGCAAAATCAGCACATATTTCCGTGCTTGTGTCTTCATGTAGCTTGCCGAAATGTGTGCACACTGACAGTTACTAGGCCAACTGGTAATAAACAGATCACATTGCGTCAGCTACATAACAACTATCAGCGCCGCACACACTGGGTGTGCGCAGGCGATCAAACCTAATCCCCCTTTTTTAAACCACACCCTAAAAATAAATATCACGGTACTCCTTACTCCGTCATGTGCGTGAGTAAGAGAGTTTTTCCCGCACCGAACAAACGAAACAAGAGGACGGCATTTCAAGTTTACCAGTTCAGCTTAGGTATTTTATCATAATTCACAACGTACCATTTACCCCACTTGGCTAAGGCACAGATCTCCGCATTACATTTTTACAGGTTGCATGTCTGGTGGTCACAAGGGAACGGGACAAGTGGGTTCACCCTCCAAAAGGTGCAGAAGACAATATAAGACTATTTTCTTATGTAGCCTACTATATGCGGCTCTGTAGGTGGAGTCTACTAATTTGATACTTTTAAGTTTCGATACCATTCATTCAGTCATTCAATGACATGGGACGCTAGAAAAAAAACGGAGAATCGTAGTTTTATCGTGTTTCGCCCAGTCTGGATCAGTTGTTCATCTTGGTTCAGCTGCTTCTGTGAACATCGGGACGAACTATTTTTTTCCGAAAGCCCTATTTTGAGAAAAAGAATAAAAATGGATGGGGAAGGGACATAGTGCTAGCCTACTACAGTCATTCCGAAGTGCCTAAACCTCCAAATACCCATTCAGGCAATCTGGGTAGAAACTGACAACAAAAACGCCATTGACAACAATTAGCAGCCATATCTTACAGCCTTTCAAACCAGGCGCAGTGAGGGTCACGTGGTCCCCATCTTGGAAGGCGAATCACACTGACAGTATCCACACTTTCCGCAATCTCTTCCATACCCCCTGCCAGGTCAAGGGTTGGCCACCTATCTGCTTCCCTCACTCTGAATTGGTCACAGAAAGCAGTATTATCTCCGGCAGCGATGGTTCCGATTTGTCGATCTTCTCCAGGGCTTGAGTATAAAATGCTTCATTCCAGCATCGTCCGGAAAACTGGTGCGGAGTTATGGGTGTGAGCAGCAAAATGCACGATCTCAATGCTCTTGTATGCCTACAGACTGGGTTGACATAATATCCAGCCAAAGACTGAGTTGGTAGAGTTAGTTGACAACCATATTAGCAAAGTTCCTATCATTGTTCCTGCTTCGGGCAGTGACTAAAATGTCCCGGTCGACAACCGACATGGTACACGACCGACGTTTTGTGTATAGGTTTCTCCTTCTCTGTATGCGGGCTGATGCATTATCGGGGTACACAAAGTTAAGTGGGAGGATGATTGTGGCTTCCCACAATTCTCCGGCACAGGAAGTATGCCGTCGCACCGTCCTTAAGATACTTTTCGGAGAGCTAAATTTGTGTTTATCATGCCTTCAGCCGTTGTCCAGTTTGTATGAGAAAGTTATGGTGCCCCATGGACTCATTCAGTATGTCTCAGACTCTTACGTTGCTGGACACACCGTTGCATAACAATGGAGCTGTCCTTTTTACAGGTGAGGTAGATGAACTATGTTTAACAGCTTTATCTGACGACAGTAGATATAACGGTTCTGTGGGGATGAGTCCCTGGTTCAATTAGTCCTTATCATAGAAGTCGTTGAAAGTTGAAGTATACCTCTGGAACCTAAGCGTAAAATCCGGACTGATGAACATGCTTAAATTAACCATAAACCTAACTTGGAATGTTTACCTTAGGACCCGCTGGTAAACTAGTGTCTATAAATGTCCTCAAATAGCGTAGATGATAGTTTTGCGGCTTAGTCTTATATTCACCATAATTGTCAGCTTCCCGTGGACCAGTGAATGTTGTGCCGTATGCTTATCCGCTGATCAGTGTGCTAACTAAAGAAGATATTCCGACTTTGTCCACAGACCCAGGGGATCGACTTCGCTGAAGTAGGCTTCTCATACGTCAACGTGCCGACCGTACCAATAGCGTTTTAGATATAAACCGACTGAAAGTTTCACGGAAATTTCAGTAGCCAGTTCAATTTGATTATGTGAGTAAGCGAAGCTGGAGGTCAGTGGAACAGATACTGGAGTAATTGAAGTATGTTAATCAAAACCCATATTACCGGACGCGTGAACCCCATTCAGACTGTCAATGTGTGGTGACAAACAAAAGTGTGAGGAATTTCCTCAGCATGCGCGGTAAAGAGTACTCAAGTTAGGAAAAGCAAAACATAGTGAAAACCTCGCACAGTTAGCACGATAAAAAAGCATTTTACAACTCGTTATCATTTGCTCTGGTGACATAGAACATTACCTTTCCTGATGGAGGCACTCGTGACCACGGTGGCCACTTCTGAAGACTATTAATGTTAACGTGTCTTGGAGCATTTGTCTTTCTAAAAGCTATGCTGAATTGAGGGGTGCTTGATCTTGTAGGAAAACAATGAACACGTTTTTTCCAGCTGCATTTTAGCATCGTCATAAGCGTAAAAAGCCCTATTGAAGTGTCGCGCTTTTGACGAATTAAAAGTCTGCAACTTTCAGACGGTTGTGGCACAGTAAATAACGGCCGCGACCGACAAAGGTGGGGTTAATAAGGCTGAGTGAACAGCTCTCAGAATGTGGGTTGAGTGTTTTCGCTCCCGGATACCCCATTTGGGTAGCTTCAGTACAAGCTAGCTTAACCCCAAAGTGTCAGCTGGCTAAAAATGACAATATCAGAAATTGCCCCAGTTTCTGATACAGAATTCGTCATTCCAAAAGAAAACACCCTAGTGATAATGACTGCCACCTGAGTTTCCCCATCTCTCTTATATATAGGGTTACCCTGATTGATTTTGAGATTTTGAAAATCTGCCTTGCTCACACAACCAGGGCACGGTATCATCGTCGGTCAGCTCATATATGTATGTGATTATCTTAGGTCATGGAGACTGACCGTAGACAGTGTAAGCAAAACTTACTGCGGCAAGGTTGCAGCATGATAATGAACCTATTTTATTTAAAATACATGCGAAAATGTGTTAAACCACGCACCGATTTTCCAAAGGGGAAATGATTTACCAATGAGACAAGCAAGTTTTGGTTCGAATTGTGGTTTATGGTGCTTTGTAACGCAAATGGTTACAATTCTATTCGGAGTGGTTCCGCGTTTTACACTATGATGATGATTTTCCTAGAGGACATTTGCCATCTTTGCAAGAAGGCGATTGCTGGGTAAGAAGACCTACATGAGGAGCTACTAGTACCATGTAGGCTTTAGTGCCTTACTATCGAGGACTGTGACGTATATACTGCAATTTGTAAATCGAACTCCTAAAGAGGGAGCGAATTCTGTAAGATCGTTCAGAATGTCTCTCTCTAGTAGTCTTTTCAAGGGCAACTACTTCATTCTGAGCGGGTCCTTATTTCTCGTAGGAATTTTAAGCCCGGATGATCGTTTCGCTGAGCTCCCTATGTTCCACAACATCGCCAACGACCTCTCAAATTCACAGATGGTGCGATGCCTACAGTGTAAATTACGGTAATTCCCTTTATCCCTAAAACACATTTTGCAAATAAGAAACAATGTGTCCTCTATCGAGGGGAATGCAGCCAAATTTTTGGCTCACCAAACAAAATAACGGTCATGGAATAACTGGTGTCAGCCAATTTGGAACCAGACGCCATTTGGCTGTGAGTCTTATGTTTCTGCTTCCTTATATCCTACTTGTGACTAAGCGTTTTCGATATCCGACAGTCTCAATGGTTTTCCTAAGATTTCTAGATAAAAGCGTTTCGGATAGCCTGTAAAAAATAAGCTTTTCCCGATAAGAATTAAAGGTGAATCGAAATGGACTAAACGCTCTGAAAAGTTGTAAAACGCTCCGATTGTCAAGTTTATTGAGAGATTGCTCTGATGAGATTGCTCTCAAATCAGCCTATGAATGCCTGTAATAGACTAGTTCTAGGCCCCTTCACCTGGCCTTTGTCAAACCAAGGCTTTAAATAACTTACGGTTGTACAACAGTGAAACATTTTCTTTCGGATATGGCGTGCTGTCAGTAATTATGACCACAAATCACACCATTAAATAGTTCGTATATTAAGCACCCGAAATTGTTGGGTATCCTACCCTGTGTGTCGCAAAATACAAACACCTTTTGAAGGTTTGCGTTTTCCGTAAGTTTATGAATACAATTAATCCTCTTTACACCGTCAACCTTTTTTGTCAGAGGAGGATTGCGGTAAGAAAAACCTGTGTCCTAAGAAGTGCAGGCCCGGTGATTGTATCGTACTTAGGAGATGTGTAGGTTTTTTATTTATTTTCCGCTTCCTCGCGAAAAATAAATAACCTTAGGTCTTTTTTGTCGCCCATGTTTACTGAGATTTTATTGCTGGTAGTGTTCGACCAGATGGCACTCGTTTCGGTTCCCGGCTCGTTTATGAGACCCTTACTTGTGTAGTTATGTGACCCTGGTGACTGATCGATGGTACTATTTGCATTAGTCAGGTGAATGGAGCTAAAGCGGGAAGTATGGAGTAAAAGGTGGTGAGATGCAGCGTATAAACGAGCCAAGTAAAAGTATTTCCTATGGAAAATCCACTGCAGCGTTAAGGCATAGGGGCGCATATGGTACGTGAAACGTGAAAGTCCTGATTTCAAGGAGGGACGAAGGAAACGAGGGCAACTGTACAATGAAGGAGATAAAAAAGAAATACTTTGAGCAAAGTTCATGGACTATCCAAGTAGTTGACATCGTGCCAGCCTAGTGTCGTATAATGGGAATGGCCTCTGGCTAGAGGTAAAACCATAGCTGACCTACGTTCGGCTACATATGCATCCGAACACCATACGGCCCAAGGAAATGGATTAACTGATATGCTTGACTTGGTACTATGATCAGTGATTATTTCTCCGATTAAAAATAATCGAGTACAGTTCGTTGAAATCAGTGAATGCCTGTCACAGAGAAAGGCCTCATTTACTCATTATTCGGCCGGGGTGTATTGGAACTTGAAAGGAGAACAAAGGATTCGTTCATTCACGGATTTATAAGTATAATGTGTCCCTACAAAATCATGGTGGTATTTTCGGGTTTGAAGGTTAAACAAAACAAGTGGACCAAGCAGGCTAATATTCACCAAAGTCTTATAAATATACCTACATCTGTTCTTCCATTGGCTGAACTGCTACCTAATCAGATCCGAAACTTTTCAAAGGCCTTTCGGATGAGCGAGAATTACTCATTCCTATAGAGAACAATGCCCAACGACATGCGCCACGTTTCTGGGAAACTCACACCGAGTGTTTTATTTCACTGCCAATGATAGGTGAGGACATACCACATCCACATCCAGCCGACCTAAGTACAGACGGGCGTTTGACTTGAGCAGAGTTATGTATTGCGTCCCATGATGCCCACATTCTTACACTCCATCTTTTCTACCAAACTCGTGAAGTGCCACAAGCCACTAAACCCATGAGACTGATCATTATTGGTCTAAAAATTCCCAATCAAAAAATATTTGGGGATATCTGTATATGCTTATCACTGCTCACTTAAAAAATGGTAGTCTGTATAGTGACTGTGAAGCTTAGCTACATTTGTTAGGCCATACAATCATTGGCGATGTTGCGGAATAAAGGTAGCTAGAACGCAGTGCTCTGAGTACAGTGTTTACAGACTTGGAGGTGACTGTTTTACCACATTGCCGTAAATGTCTTGCAGTCAGTTCCGTGGCGTTTTTGATTTAAGGAGGAATATAATGAATAGGGCGAACGTGACCTACAAAACTTCAATGCAGTGGCTGCGACAAAGGATATGTTGGCCAGGTGGGTAGCAAACGTACTGCTGAATGCACGAACGCAAGCTTACCAGCCGAAGAAATGACTCGATATCACTTGTTTAAGTTGAAGAGGACAGAGAAGGCCATCAATTCAGTTCGGATAATATCCAAATACTTGCTCACGCAAGAACAAAACGGGGGCGGGAGTTTGTTAAAGCATGGAACTACATACACATATCGATCAATAAGCACATAGATATCGACACAATCTATCGTCCGCTACGAACAAATAAATACACAGTTGCGGGACTCTGAACCACACGGGAAATCAAACAGCCCAACCAAAAGCAACAGACGAATCGGATTAAAGGAAGGAGGCTACTAAAGATAGAAGTTCCTTCACTCACTTGTTCAATCGAAACCAAATCAGGCCACAAAGCAACAGGGAAACAGCCTAATCACAGCGGAGGAACGGAACTGTCGAATTGAAATGCCCAACTAACCAGCCAACCAGACTCAATGTAATGAGATCATGACATAACTCAGATTCCAAGCTGATCAACCGAATTGCGTGAAAATCACCTCGGGACCAGCCAGTCACTTAAGAGTTATTGGATACTGTCTAGAAACTATATAAGCGTAGGCGGAAGGGGAGGAATTTACCCACTAAACCCCACACTGACGATATCAATTCGATTGGTGATAAGACGTCTGCAATCCAACTGCTAAGCTCAGCGAACAGACCAACAATCAAGAATATAGCCATTGCTTGAGACTACACGAGTTGGCCTTGGTTCCCACTATGGTGGCCAAAGTACCCTCGTGATGTTAGGAGTAATTGTGTGTTGTCTGATTCTTTTAAGCACCACAGTCCACTAGTGCAACTTTTGCAAACAAAGTGCGATGCCGGACCAATCCTAGACGTCATGATGACGGTGATCCTTCCTAGACCAGTTTGACCATAACCCTTCATATGGACACCCTAAATATTGTGCCCAAAGATTGCTGCTTAACATAAAACAATCTTACCATTGCTTTTGGTTGAACTCAGTCCTAGGTTAAAATACAATGCTGTCCACTGACACCAAAAAGAATGCTACTTGGAAGTGAATGGAACCGTCTAGCCCCAAATTATCTGCATTAAGGAGAGGGTGCTCACAAGAGAGGCACTCCGGAGAATAACGTGGTAGAGAAAGCACCTGCAGCGTAAGTGCCAATTTGTAACAGAATACAACAAAGCTTCATTGCTTTGGAGACTAGGCGATGGGAGCGTGACTGGTCGTAACAACTACCAATGGGGCATCACATGCAACCAAACGTTCCACTGAACCCACACACTTAAAAAATCTAAGTCCTTAAAAAGATAATTACTAGTGGGTGTCAGTCGCGTCTGCTCATTTCTGTGCAACATATCTGAAATTTACGGTATCATGGAACGGTGACGTCACCCCCAGTACGTTCAAACGGAAACGAAAGGAACACTTGCTGTTTACATCAGCAGATGTCGAAGTCGTTTTTCATCCTCATGTCTCAGTCCATGTACCTCACTCAACACATCTGAACGCACTTTTAATCTCAATCTCAAACCCAGCTTGGCTGCTACTACAGCTTAAATGCAATGAAGGCGGTTTCTCTGTAAAGGGCAGAAAACGAACAACCGGGTCTATAGAAGGCAGAAATGATGTCAGTGAAACCCAGATGTTCAACCTCGTCACGAACAAGGAGCATGTCGTTCAATAATAAAAATTAGCCATTTTCAGCACCAAGAAAAGCCTCAACTGAAAACTGACGCTGAGTCGGCATCAGGTGCATCGTTCGAAAGAGTGACATTTCCGTTGCAATAGACATTCCACTGTCAGCAGCTAAAACACTGGTTCATAGAAAATTTGGGGAGATTTTTCATTCCTTTGTAGCCACAGTCTGCCGTTATTTGGAGAAAATCAATAAAACTCGCGTTTTTCCAAGTCATACTTGTGAGTAGAACTTCCGTTACCACATGGTTAAACTTTCATTTTATCCCCAGAAAATTCCGTGAGTTTTTCCTGCAGATTGTTTTACTGCTACTAACATTATCTTGCCCGCGAATACCTCACCGGTCAGCCCTGGTGACTTTTGCGAAAAATCCACACTAATCCCACCATCTGTGCCCAAGTCTGATTCAAAATTTTCATACGCGGAACATTTTTGAGCACTGCAACTCGATGGGCGAAATTGATGGTACCAAGACTAGTTCTGTGGGCTAGTGGTACCGTCGTGAGCATTGGTAGTTAACAGAAGAGTACTGACCGGGCCTCAGGTATCACGTCGCATCTTTGCCTTCTCAAGCGATGGCATAAGAAAAATGAACTATTCATCTCGTTCGATAGATGGGTCATGCTGATTCAGGGGGCTGGGCAATCCATCTACTCGAGCTCGACAATTATGCATGGATTTGTTGCTCCATCCTGTCACCATTAATCGGTTTGGTATGGTCTAACTGCAATTGTTTTCCTTGTGATGCGTCCACGTATTGTATGGACCTGCATCATGCTAGCTTCCGGTGAACGGAAAACAATGAACATCTGTACAGCCAGTTAAAGATGAGTGACGAAGATTATACACTCTAAGCTGCGTATCATAGCTGCTACCTGTAAGATGAAATGAAGCTGTTGATCTCTTTACAGAACACCAGTAGATTTCGTAATGATAACAGTGGAGCGATCAAGTAATGTCGACCCACCCACGACCAGTACAGTCATATTTAACAGCACTTCTGAACGAGAACTCAATAGAGGAGATGCCATGATGTGTTTCATTCCAATCAGCAGAGTTTCAATAGAACCAGGCAATCTTTGCATCCATTTATTGACAGATCAAGAATCATTTGCAAACTTATATCCAGGAAAAAATCGGAACTGATGTATGGAAAAGAGAAAATTGAGAGGCACTTGAGAATACCTGAAAACCTGACACATTTCCTGAATAAGTAGATTTGTAAACCTCTGCATATTTACTAAAATTTTTCACAGAGAGAAAACGTGTTCATTTGGATGTAGCTGTGGCACAATGCACTCAAGATGTTTTATTTGAAAGAGGGTTGATAACGATAGCAAACCAGTGACTGTTTCGGATACGAAAAGAGCCAAACCTGAGTGATATTGTGAGTATTCACGTCGTCTGACTCTAGTGACAGATCTATATTGGTTGTCTTCGAGTTCCCAAACGACCTGCCACATCATATTCCTCCTAAAGTAAGCACCACCAGGATAAATAACGCATCAACAGACATTTATTTTATTGTTACCCTCAGCAATTTGTTCGTGAAGACGATAAGCCACAAAACTGCTACGTACTCAGGCATCAACAGCACTAATTCGAAGCCAGGATGGCGTTTTACTGCACACGGTATTGCACTTTCTCAGCAAGTCCATACAGCCCGTGATATATTTTTATGGTCTTTTCGGTCCGGGTAAGTCTGACAGATGAGGGAAAATGTGTTATCAGTGGCGTTAAACTGCATTTGGTTATCATTCCAGTACTTATCCGGCCGAACCAAAGGCCGATCGAGTTGGATGCGGCACTATAAGAATAACGGTATCAGGATAGTATAACACGTCTGTACGATTGTCCTGATCGATAACTCATCCAACCTTTCCAATCTGAATGACTCATCTTACCAACAAGTTGGACGAGATACCGCCAATGATCCAGTTTCTACTTGCGAGCCTTATAAGGCTTCTCATGCAGTTGCATGAAAACGAAACGAGGCTGAGGCCTGTCTGTTATTCTGCTGTCAGTCTACTATGGGGTTGATGTAGCACTCCAACACAAATCACGCCCGGCACCTACCGAGGTGCCTACCGAGGTACAGTATTAAAGAAAATTTCATGTGTTTAGCATTTGGGAGCCCTATCTATGTCCCTTGACATCGCATCAGTTGGTAAACATTGCGGTCGAATTTGACTGAAGTTGGTTTAAACGGATTGCATTTTTTAGGAAACGATTGCCATGCTTTCACCCAAAAGTCCGGTTCGTCCAAAAGTGACAACTGTCCGCCTTCTCAAAGGCCCGCTGTTCGCATCGAACCTCAGTCAATTAATACTATCATAACCTTCCGGAGTTGCCTTCGGAGTCTTCTGTCAAACAAATGCGCATGAAAGAGCGTGAACCAGGAACTCGTCTACGGTGCCTGGTATGTATGTTCGCCTTCATTATCACAATAATGGCAAAACACTAAGTGACTTTATCCCGTTAAAAGTAACCGCACGAATACGCATTACTAAATGCATTCACAAAGTGATTAGATGTCAACACACTTGAAAGAAGTTGGTTGAATAACTTCAGGTTGTGATTCACGTTTGACAAAAGACTAATTATCCTGGATTTCGGCCAATTAACTGAGCCTCATCGCGAGTTTTTCATCCCAAGGGTTGTGGTGCATAAGGTCGTCGCAGCTAAAGGAATTTTTTGATAGAGCATAACCATAAAGTTATAAAACAGTAGTGGGAAATTTCGTGAGCGTCCGCTAGCGCTGGCCACTTGTCTTAATTTGCACTTCGTCCAATGGCTCCGTTGGTTCGCTGACAACGAAAGACAGTATTCAAAGTTCCGAGCTCCACCACTGGCACACCCTTTAACTGTCATCCCCGTAAAAGCGACATCCTAGGCGCTGTACCAAAGCAGTCCTCCACTGATGCCTCTAGCTCTAGTTCAGCGCCAAACACTTCAGTTATCTCCTCAAGATAGGGTTTCACCTGGTTGAAATAAGCAACTATGGCTTTACTTGTATAGACGTAGTGCACTACTCATGAGGTTGCCGACAATTCTTCGACAACCCACGACCGGTTTCACTCTTCTCGGGGCTCATCTGGTAGGCGCAGTCTCCGAGCTTCCGTCAACCTTATGTTCTATTTGACCCCAAATTGCACGAAATAAGCGAATCACACTCATTTGCAAGCAAACTCGGTTTTGCGGGAGACTTACTTGGAGCCCAGCTGAATCTCTCGTTTAGGATGTTCTTAAGCAACTGAATGTGCCGCATCATAAACAACATAAACCAGAGATTCAGCTGGGTTCCAGGTGAGTATCCCGCAAAACAAGTTTGGTACGCAAATTAGTGCATTTCGCTAATTTCGTGCAATTTGGGTCCAAGTAGAACATAAGTTTGACGGAAACTCGGGGACTGCACCTACCTGATGAGCCCCAAGAAGGGCGAAACCGGTCGTGGGTTGTCGAAGAATTTTCAACAACCTTATGAGTAGTGCACTATGTCTATACATGTGTCGCGATATCCCGAATATCGTACCAACTGAAACATCATAAACGAGAGATTCAGCTGGGTTCAGGTGAGTCTCTCGAAAAACCGAATTCGTTTGCAAATGAGTGTATTTCAGCTAGAGCTTTGTTCGAGCTGTTATTCAAGAGTCTCAATTGCAGTTTGTTCACTTGTCCACCTGCTTAGACCTTTCGGTGAAAAGCATAAGCCAACGCGAATGGAGCCTGAACCGTCTTAAGGCTGAACTTTATTGCTCCAAGTTTCCGGTATGTACCTTAAAGTTGTCCACACAATTGTAGTTATTTTCCAGGATATACATATTCAGTCAGTTTCAGCATAAACCCTAACTTGTTGTAACACAAAAACCGCTCCCTCTCGCTCTGTGTGTAGTTCACAAATACGGGAGAGAACTGAGCGTTTGAGTTAGTTTATTCCATGTGGCCTGTTGTTAACGCTGGTTCAGTTACCTGTTTCATCACAATCAAGTAAACAGGAGGCAATTTTGTTTTGAGCCACTGGGATGAATAATTGTTGGCTAATACTGCTTTGGACATCTCAGTTTTGCTGGCGGTGGACTTATCAGGAAAGGCAAACACTGTAAAAATAACGCGTTTTGCACATTTCACTAGAATTGCAAAAAAGTGTATTAAACATTGAAAACCGACCGAACATCGCATTAGCAGAACACTACTCCCCTCTATCATGGGAAGCCACTTAAGTCTCATATCGACTCGTCTAATTTAAACCTTCGAAACATTTCTCGAACCACCTTTAGAAGTAGATTTTCGTTTAAATAAGGAACAGCCTTGGAGGTATTTTTTCTGCTGGCAGGTTGGCACAACTCAGTCTTCCTGTTCCATGGTCCTTCACAACCTTGGTTTTAATAGCATCAGTTTATTGCTGAAATACAAATGTTTCCCTATATTTAAGGGTGTAGTCAGGATAGCTTGCGCAGATAATGACCAAACTTATTAGGAGGCGAGCTACTTTTTTGGCTAGCCTACCTCTCGGGGAAAGGCTCTTGAGCTCAACCCAAAAAGAATGATATGCCTTGGTTGCAACAGTGCAGCAGCGGCTATCGTCCAAGGGGTTATTTGGAATAAATTATGGAGACTTTCTGTTCTATAAGTAGAAGTCAGCAACAAAAATCTTTTGGTGTTTAGACCGTCTACCAGCTTCACTCCTCCCTATGTAAGGAAGAAGGGTAGACATTTAAATTAATGTGGTTTTAAGGGCACATTTTACAAAACTGGGGAAAACTGTACTATACGCCACACCTGCGTTCAGTATGTCCTAAGTGAAGTTGATTCGTGCGCTAACATGCGAGCAGTAGGATGTTTTGACGATGATGTCCCGCAGCTCGGAACAAAAACGTGCTGAAGTCTCTCGAATTTCGCCTCCCTAAGAACTGATGCCTGTGTAGCAGCGACTGTTCATACCAGGTTTAGTGTAGATAAACTGCTTCCAGGATTTTGGCACTCACAAAAACGAGCCAACTGAGAATGCCTATGGGACAAATAAGAACAGGACTGGCCGACTTGATAGTTTTGGGTAACCTGACGAAACTTGGAAACCAGAGTAAACAGCTGGTGAAAAAAGACAAAAAAGTCCACTTGATTGCTTACAGTAGACTCATGTTCTCTGCTACTTCATCATATATTCTTAGCCGGTAAATTTCTGCCTCCTAAATTAACAATCTTCCACAGTTTGATGTGAACATCCTGTAGAGCTGCTGTTCAGTTTTCTCGGAGATACTGCAGTATTTTCTTGGTAATCATACACGTGGGAACTCCAGAAATCCGAAACACCACTTTAGAAGTAGTAAATTTCCAGCGCGGAGCACATATCAGTACAATAACTCTCAGCTGTTTTGACATTCTGCGGCCAAACTGCGAAATACATTTATCAATAGCAAGGAAAGTAGGCAGTTTATCCGACTTAATTTGTCAACCGAAGTTTAGTATGACTGCTTGGGATTGTAAGGTGCCCGCTTTTTCACAAATCTCCTCAGGCAAAGAAACACAAAATCTATAGGAGTGAAACAGACAGCAGGGCATTTTCGAGTTGTGCATAATTTCCATGAATCGTATCTTTGTTTTATACAACCAATGCGTGAAAGGTGTAGGAAAGGCATTTTTGACACACTAGAACGTCCATGCTATGACAGTATCACCAGTTAACTTTAAAAAATGCACCTGGCGCGATGAAAAATTCCCATGACCATGCATACTTACCTGCCAGACGCAAGGTAGACATTCTTTGAAACTCCGGTTCCTGTAGCCACTTCCACATTCGCCGAAATGTTTCTCGTCCAGATTTTAGCTTACTCCAAGGTTTTGGATTTCGCAGCAGATCAGATAAGGTACCCTGGCTACGGCACAATACACGTTGAGCGAACACTGCCTGAGGAATGCTGTACCGCTTCAACTCGGCGCTTATTCGCTGGGCCAGCGCTTTTGTGTTGATCTCCTCCATTTCTTGAATGGGATGGGGAACGTGCGCGTGTCGAGGGTGTATTGGGTTTACAACTCCAGACAAACCCATCGGACCGACTTGCAAATTTTGCTGACCCATCGGTCCACTAATCATCGAGGGACGGCACAAGTGTCCAGGTATGTGACTCTGATTGTGAGGGATTTGGGCTGAAGAGGGTGGGGAAATAGGAAGGTTAAATAGGTCTGGAGGATAGATATACTACAATACTACAATATCACAAACGATATTATAGCGGATCAGTTGTTATTTACAATCCGTGTTATTGTTAGGTTTAAAACAAGAGCAGGGCAGCTTTGCGCTTCGCGTCTAGCTTCAAAATTTAGCCACTTCCAGACTTAAGTCACTTGACGGCCAATTGATCACCCTCAACTTCCACCCGCTTTCATTTGGAGGTTGGTCTTTTTTGACATCCTACATTTCAGCAAGGTGCAAACTGACAGACATGCATCTCAAAGCGTGAAAAAAAGGGTTTAAACTGATGTTTCGGACGGCGAGGGTGCATGGTTCATTAAAGAGTTTACTAGACTTTCTTCACACAGCGGATAACGTGGAGCTGGTAGACCGGATTCGAAGATGTTTCCTTTCGATTGAAGAAGACAGTTGATCATGGACAGGTTGGCACTAAAATTCGGGGCATATCACTGGATAGTAAAAACACATGACGTGGGAAGTTGCCTCGTAGCTGTCTTTCTCTTTATGCACCAAGAGTTTCGTGGTAGCTGAACATGTTGCGTAGTTCCAAACCAATCCTTTATAAAAAGTGCTCTACTCGGCTCTCATGGAACCACATCGCTAGTAGGATTTTACCGTAGAGTGGTGGAAAAGCTATCTTTACACTAAAAATTACTTATATGTATGATATCATTACCACGCTTGTCGGCTCAACTATGAACTTCAGACTGTGCTATCCCCCGCAGACATCCGATTACCCAAAACGAAAGCGGCAGAAGTGAAAATCAACCAAGGACAACAATACAAAGATAGAAAGATTCGTAAGTTCGAAAATCTTCTCTCCAAGACTCCGATTTCTATCGAGTCTATAACAAAGCGTGAGCTACCTACTAGCTATGTAGCCTGGTAAGTTTTTCAACTAGACTGCTAAGTGAAAAACACATTATCCTTAGAAAACAGCCTGCATTTTGATGTAGGTAAAAGGGTGCTAAGGGCTGCAGAACTAATCCTCAGTGTTGAATCCGTGTTTCAAAAACTTCCTTCAGTGGAGGCTGAGAAACTACGGGTACAGCTAGACAGAATCCTCAGGTCTCCACAGCCAGGAGCTCTAGATATTGCAACGGTAGAGTGTAGACCTTTAAATACCATAAAACATGTAGACGACATAGAGTTTACAAAGGTAGGTGAGGAAAAGGCCACTGCTGTCATGAACAAGAGCGACTATCGACAGAAGGTTAGGCAAAACCTAGCTGAGGGTGTTTACTAGCAGATCGATAGTGGGAATATTACGTCTTTAATGAATAAGAGTAAAGTTGAAGTTGGTAGGTAGTTGTGGTCCGTGGTAAACCACTTAGGGCAAGGTAACTGGTAGCGATTTTACCCCAAAAAAGTGCAATCCAACCGCGACTTTATGGCCTCACAAAAATCCATAAACCAGATATTCCGGTGAGACCGATAGTAGACGGAATAGGTTCCCACCCCATGAGCTGGCCAGAATCTTGGCAGGTATTCTAAAACCCCTCACCAGGAAATCTAGTACTTACATTAAGAATCCATGACTTTACCAACAAAGTAGAGGGTGTCATCGTGGAATCAAACGACATTCTTGTAAGTTTCTGTCAATTCGATATATACAAATGTGCCAAAAGAGGACTGTCTAGAAATAGCCAAGCGGCTGCTACTAGCAGACACCACCCTTTCAGAACGGACACAGCTTATGGTAGATGAAATAGTAGAGGGCATAAGACCGTGCCTGAATCTCACTTCGTTTTTTCACTCCCTGGTTTACAATTAAGAACAAGGAATAGCAATGGGATCTCTAATATCCTCGGTTTCGACAAATATTTTTTATGGATGATTTTGAAAAGAAAGCTTTAGCCGGATTCTCATACCCACCTAAGATATTCTGGCGTTATGCAGCTAACACGTTCGTCGTGAGGAAACGAGACAAGGTCAGTGAATTTTACAACTATCTGAATGACCTTAATCCACGCAGCAGATTTAATATGGAGATAGGGTCAACTTCGGGTACACTGTTCTTCTTAGGCTGCAAGACACACAAGGTAGGGAAAAACTAAAAACCACAGTGTATGAGAAGCCATCTGACATTGGGGCGATTTCGAACTGTTCATCTGCTCATCCGTGGTCGGTATTCGCTAGTATTGTCTCATCAGAATTTATCCGAGTAAGGGCACTGTCCACAGAAGAGGTTGACAGGACAGCGGCCCAAATTGAAGTAAAGAACAGACTTCAGGGCAGTGAATATCCAGCTAGTTTGATTAGGCGTCAATTACGAAGGGTGTTGGTACCGGTGGCGAAACCCGACAGGGAATTGATTAGAACTGCTGCGATTCCATGCAAACCACGGAAATCGGGAGTCATTCGAAAGATTCTAAACACGGCCAATATAAGAGTGTAGTTTCAGGGAAGCACTCTGTGCTATGCACTGGTGCAATTAAAGGATCACCTCCCGGCGAACAGAACCAGGGACTGTGTCTACAAAATTAAGTGTAACGACTGCACTAAGGTCTATATAGGACAGACGACCAGGAAACTTAACACTGGAATCGGAGGGCACAGGAGATGAATGTCGAGCGTTACTGAAAGACTCAACAATGGCGGAACATGCACTGGATACGGGGCGTAAAATAGGTCTAGAAAATTTAGAAGTTTTGAGGCGGAGACTACGGTACACGCCACAAAGACTGATGGCTGTGGTGTGAATCGCCAGTCCAGTGTGAATAGAACAAGCCTGTGGAGTACGGCTTAGATCAGTCAAGCTGACACGTGGTGTGCGGTTATGAGAAAGAGGAGTCAGTAAAAGAAGTACCTTGGATCTGAAGTGCACTTATTCTCACCCACCTCTCCGCCCAACCCACAACTGAATTGTCGTAACAATCCCAATCCCAGAAAGACCAACGAAATCTATCAGTGGCCCCCACGGTGAATAATCAATTGAAGCAAGCTGAACCGGAAGATTAGGGAACCACACTCAATCAAAAATAGTCTGAAATTCCTCCAACCATCGATCCTAAGATTTAGGCGACCACACCAACCGACAAAACCCTTTAACTGACATTAAACACTGATCTAGTGTGCTAATCTGAAGAGGTCTTGCTTAATGGTTCTCCATCTGGCTTAAAACCTGGCCAGTTTGGTGGCCTGCTCACTTGGCCTGATGAAACTTTTGTGTCAAAAGCGAAATGTTGCCCAGTTAAAAACCACCTACTGTTTACGATGACTTCACAATCGGTTCTGAAATTTTTTCCAGTTGATTGAAAAAATTACATTCAAATGTTACTAGCTCCTTCGTAGCATAACTGGAGTCAGATGGCCGCTGCTATGCAACAATCTGACTGTGCGTTATCAGTGTCTTGGTAAAGGATAGCGATCGTTAGAGCAGAAAAATTCTGCCCAAATAAATGGTTGAATCCTTTACCACACAGATCCAGCCAGTATGTGCGAAGGAGCTATTGTTTTTTTATTTCAAGTAGTTGGTGATGAAAATTTCAAACGAAATAGACGAATTGTGAGAAGCTACAAGCAAACTGTGTGCTGTAGGATCTTCGCACCATCCTGTCTGATACCCACATGAAATCTTATGGAACATGGTACGTAACTTATCCCAGCTGTCGCTTCCTGGTCGGGTGGAACACTTTCGTCACGCTTTCGTGTTAGGTTAGTGGGTGGATCCCGTGGATGGGTCCTTACCCTGACAAGATATGTGTTTCTTTCAAGGCTGCTCAATGGTATAGGCATCTGGTACTTGGTAGTTTTCCCTTAGGACAAGATGTTTAATTCAGCCCCAATCCGTTCACCTTTCTACCAGGGCATTTGGCCCCCTTAGTTATGTGGCAGTTTGGTATCAGACCCCAACCTAAGATAATTATTTTTTTAATGATAGCATGAGAAGTCTCCGAAATTTCAATAGAGGCTTCAACCTGAAGGTCACTGTGTGCTGAAAATCCATGGACCACTGTGCAGGTGTTCACCTTTGTTACGAGTCATCGGCAATGCGCATTTCAAGAATCTCTATGGAGATTTGAAATGCAACACCCCCCAGGTAGTAATTGATGACCAGCTACAGAGCAGTGAGGTGATTAACTCCCATAGTACCGCTACTGCTTTACTGTCCACTAGTGAACAAGACAACGTTCGTTAAAGCTGGAAATTACATAAAATCCTGCGATGACAGATAAAATTTAACCGAGTGTAAGAGTCAAAGCGAAAGAACCAACCAGGAGTAATTCTGGCCTACCGTTGTCCTTTGGAAGTGAAGGTAGGCTCAACAGATGTCGAGTAGTGGCAAAAGACTTCTCGAGTTAGATCCAAAATTGTCAGTACTTTGGATTTCGACTTACGATTTAGCGCCCAAAACTGGTATTCGACCCTTGAATCAAGCTAATTTCACCGCAATCTCTATGGATAATGAGTTTCATGACCTCTCATCGGCAAAAAATTGCGTTTCAGAAGATCAGTCTGTCGGCTGTCCAAGAAGGTAGATGCTGGTCTCACGTATAAAGAAATCTGCCGAGGACCGTATGGTGCCTAGTGTCCTGTGAGTGGTCTTTTCAGAGGAACAGATACTGATCTATGGGCGCTACAGCCGGAAGTTTTCCAGTTCCGAAAAACCTTGGTAGTTTTCTTTTCGAGGAAGGTGACGCACTCTATCATGATTATAGCAATTTATCTTCAAAGGAAACCGCTAATGATGCTGGGTTATGTTGCTCTGTTCTTTTCTTTCCTACGAATCACCTCGGAAAAATTGCTTTAATACAAAAGGATGGGTTTAAAACTATGGAACTGGATGTGTCAATTTTAGGTACTGTGTTTATCAAGGCAACTCAGAGTAGGTGGAGGGTTTACACGAGTTCGATGCTCAAGTTACAGCAACTGAATATCCAAGGTTTACTTAACTTCAGCTGTTTGCAGTTATTCTCGTCGTCTTATCACTCTGAATTGGCTGTATTCATCGCTCAGTGATTCAAAAGGAAGGAAGCTTATTTGACAGGGCATTCCACATGTGCTGGCTATCGACAATCCTCGACTGTTTCCGTCATTCTTCGGGCTTATTAGGTAGGCGCGCTCCGAGTTTACGTCAACCTGATGTTCCATTTTGAAAGCCAAATTGTGGGCAATGTGCAAAATGAGCTCGTTTCCTAATTTAGCCGGTCTTCCGTTAACATAAGCCCAATTTGTTGCCAATAGTGATGATTCTGGTGGTGAGCTCAGAACGTTTTGATAGAGAGCTTTCAATACTCAGTTCTGATATACAGTATAGAGACTCGATATTTCTACTTGCCCTTTCCAATACGTTCACACGGAGGATAGCATGGAACATGTCATTGGAAAGCATCAGTAAGAAGCTCCTACCGTATATTTCGTTACTTAATAATCCACCCAGGCTTCTCTTGCATAAATCTTGTGATTTTAGTTGCGCTACAGTGTCTGGAAACTTTTGTGAAGTAGCGAGAGAGATCATCAGTGGGAAATTTAGCACCCGGGATGATACCATAAAGGAGACTTGCTCATAAACGGGAAGTTGAATGTGACAGAACAATCGGACTGCCTATGTCCCTCTTAATAATTTTAGTGCTAATGCGAGGTGGCCTTGAAGGCCGGCACGACCAACGAGTCTACCTTATCCTCACTCGGGTAAGCAGTGTAGATCTGGTATGCAATTTCATTCATTGTAAAATGTTAAGAGCGAAGCTAGTGACATATAACTTAGGGAGGCAACATCCAGCAAGACAGCAAGCCATTCAATAGAAAATTTCCCAAGTACAACTGAGGATTAGTGACATCCTTCGTTTTGTTGCCCACAACTACTCAACTCCGCCATCTCTAATTCACCGAGAACAAATCTGCTATTGGTACGAGATAACAGACCTTTCCACTGTTTTTAACTTTGGCTCACTAACGGGTTTGTGGTTTCAGTTGGTGAATGCTTAAGTAGTATCTCTCTGAGTCCCTAGTCCCTTTTTCGGTTCGAGAACACTTCAAAATAACCATCCCCTGGTTCTGATACCGAAAATTTATTCATTTTGTCTAATCTAAAGGGATGGCAACCTTCCGGCACCGTTGCGTATGCTCCTAGGATCCTCCGCCAAACAGAGGTAGGCATCTGCACCGTGTTGGCCTTTATTTTTACGGAGAGGTGGAACTTTCTTACAATCCGTTCGGCAAACCGCAGATCACTAATAGCCAGCAGAAGGCCTTAACAGTTGCGCGTGACTGAATAGGATTGTCGTCGAATTTTCACCATCTATGTTAACACAAGGTGGCCTTTGAGAAGCAAATTCAGTCCAATGATATTGCAAAAGAGAGATGAATTTCAGCTGAGTCACCCGCCAGCAGGGACTTAAGTAACAAATGGGTTTGTGGCTGCATGCGCACGTATTTGGGTTCAAGTGAGAAATAAGCTTGGTGAAAATTCGGGGACTGCGCCTACCTGATGAGCCCCAAGAAGGGCGAAACCGGTCGTGGGCTGTCGAAGAATATTCAGCAACCGTATGAGTAGTGTATTACGTATATATATATGTATCGCGATATCTCGAATATCCTAGCAACTGGAACATGAGGCGGCCTGGTGCAGCACATTCAGTTGTCTGGACACATCACAAATGAAAGATTCAGCTGGGTTCCAGGTGAGTCTCCGGCAAAAACCGAATTCGTTTGCAAATGAGTGTATTTCGCTGATGCTTTTTTCTTCATCAACCTTATGAACTGTCCATCTACTTTCTAAGAAGCCCAGTGATGAGTTTTTATTGTTATGGCTTAACATGTGCCAGAAGTATTCCAAAAAACAATGGGCTAGACAGTGGTTCTGTGAGAAAAGTTGTTGGTGAAATACACGTTTTTCTGTTGATATTATCACCAGTATGTGCTCACAAAAAACACTGCTGCAAGTGGCGAATTTCGTGAATAAGCATCGGCTCTATGTGGCACTTTTTAGCAAACAACATATAGACTACTCCATCAGATATATATTACGTTGGATATGTTCGATCAATTGTTCAGTTTGACAGAAACTAATGTAGTAACGGTTGAATACATTTACAGTCCTCAACGAAAAACCGGCTCCTCGGCTTGTACAGATTTAGTCCAGGAGGCTAGACCGCACACCTCTGACAATGTACGTCAAGTGTGTTTGGTCTATTGTTCTTCCATGGTAGGATTATTAAACCGCAACCACTGTATGGTTTGCTGCGTTACTAAATTGAAGATGACCTGACAACTCACCGACTCATCAGCCGTCACGCCTTTTTTGATAGTTTTCTGCACTCGCAAGTGCGTACAACATGCCTAGGCAGCCCATAATTTTTTCAGATCTATTAACTATAACCGAGGTTGTGTATCCAGCACACCTGCGATACCCACTTGCTTACAGCTCTTTATAGGGTGGTTTAGTGAAGGACTGCATGACAGTATGCAATTTTGGGGTGATGCGTTGTAGGGAGCTGGTTACATCTTGTCCCCTTCTTTGCTATTTGCTTATAATTAATCACCGTTGAGCCGGTTTCTAACAGAATAACCTGAATATGTCAAAGGCTGGGGTACTTGTAACCGTTCGTCATTTTCCGGACCAAACGTTATCCACTCCTCTGGTTTCCGTACTCAGACGCTGTTACACAAAAAGAGGTTAAAACTCCCATCAACTGCTGTGAGTCATTTTCACTCCCGTATTACGATGACCCTTGACAGGGTGGAGATATTTCACCTACCATGAAAGGCTCGACTGCCTTCGAGAGGATTGCTTCATAGTCCTTAGTCAATGAATAAAGACTGTTGTAGACAATTCTGGATAGTGACATCTTTTCAGAGAAAGAATATTGCGTATATGAGGATCACGTTCAGCTCATTATCGAAAGTCAACTGGATCCCTAATTAGCCATATCACTCAATAAATTATTAGTGTCGCCTGCAGGTGATGAGGTGATATCCTTTTTGGAGACACAGTTGCTTATTCTAATGTGCTGTCTCATTGTTGCCACTCTTTCTGCCTACTAGGGACAGATACCTACAGATAATCCATGCAGTTGTACACTTCAGATACCGGCCTATGGTTACATCAACTTGCAGCTTACCCTCAAGGACATTCTTCAATTCAGGTTTAAATTCCATCTCGTGACTTCCATACGGATAGCATCCTTGTGGCTGAACGGCTCGAAAGTTGATGGCATCCGTAATATTTCCGTTGCGTAACTGTATATGGTGTTCCATGTTTCCGGGCGGTGCGCCAGGCAACTCTTCCGTTTGCGCGCGTCCATTGTAGGTCATAGGTGGATTGCCTCCAACCAAGGGATGCTTTAGTCCCATCGGAACCTGTGGTGCGGAACGCTGTCCTGAGTTAAGAAGTGTGATATTGTAAGGGGCCTGTGGATCACGGAACAACGTACCTCCATCAATGGTTCGATTCAACTCGAAATCATTCTTATTCCAAAACGAAAAAGACTTTTGGTCGATTGTGTGCGCTCGGCTATGTGTTGTGAACAAGCTATCCGGATGACCATAAGTCAGTGGGCCATGCTGTTGCATATAGCTCATCACGTCTGATGCCGCTGCGACAGTGGAATCAATCGAACTTGTGGATAGGTCGGCTGGATGCACCAAGTTAAACTGATCTGAAACTCGGTTAATGGAAGGCAGTATATGGTCGTCAGTTAGGCTGCCATAATTGGATAATAATTTGCGATCTTGTGTCGTATTAAACGGGTCACAAAATAAGCGCAAATCCGTGTAGGAATTCGATCCGGCTTGTGTGTGTAATGCCTGAAGTGCTGGCTCCGGTTCTGCTGGCAGCACTGCTCCCCCATTGGTCGGATAGGCTGAGGATAAGCGATCAGTCAAGTCAGACGCGTTTCGCTCATTGGTCAGTTGGGCGTGAATGGGATGGGATGCCGTAACATCGCTCGCGCCGGACATGGCAGGGAAGGTCAGAATACATGGACTAGAAGATACCGGATTGGAGCCTGATGTGAAAACTGAATCGTTAGCGCCGACCAATGCGGTGACTGCCTTGTCACTGGCTTCCGATTCCGTGTCTGGCAAACTTGCGTCAGCGTCCTCGTTATTAGCCATCACTCGTACCGCTGTTGAGGGTTCAAAGTAGGCAGTAGAGTTTGATGACTTTTCCGAAGTTGGAGGGGATGATGAGCAGGACGAATTATTGCGTTTTCTTTCTGATAACGCATTCGAGAAACTCTGAGCAAAGCCCGTATTTCCTAGTGCGAATAGAGAGAGAAATGTATTCACTGAGCGTCTAGTTCAACAGGTTCTTCTGACCATCTGATAACGACAATGATCCATTTTAGTCTTACCTGTACTTGTTTCTCCGTGATCCATTGATGCGATGTGCGGTTTAGTAAATTTAATCGAGTCTTGTGACAATCTCGAAACAATATCCATTTCTTTCACACTACTATCCTTGCGGGTCTCAAAGTAAAACAACTCGTGTTTGGGACCGTTATGGAAAGCTGCAAACGGTCCACTGACCAGTTCGGGTCGTTTTAACTCTTTGAGGGTTTGTATCTGTTCAATCATAGCTCACACTGAAGAGCGATAGTAATGAAAAGCTTATATGTAAATCATATTTGACTCACATGGTTTGGGTGTCGGTGCCAGCCGCACTCCGAATTGCCACGAAAGGGGGAGTACAATCAATGCTCACGTGTCGTTTTACTGGTCCGTTTAGGATGCACTCTCGAGTGAGAAATACCGCTGTTTGTCTGAACTGCTGCAAGATTGTCGATTTACCGAGAGGTGTTCCACTAGACTGTTACTGAATGTAGTTTGACGGTCGGACAATCGGTAGAACGATAGAGCGAAGTTTGAGAATTGCTATCACTATGGTTGTGAATTAGGGTGCGGAAAATGACGTAACTCACTTGCTCACACTGATACCGGACAGCTAGCGCACTATGCGTGACTATGTGGAATGGGCGAGTAAGTCACAAAATGGCTGCGTGTAGTATCGATTACTAGTATTTGAATGCTTGTGTGGATCGATTATCCCCAAGCCTTTAGCGCCAATGTATTTCATGGGCTGGTGGTCTGTGAGCACGTGTGTCTGTAAGTGCGTGTTGAACGCGTTCCTATGCAGCGAAATGAAGCTTACGCGGCTCGTGCACACACCTGAGCATAATGCCCCATTTGTCCAAAGCTATACTCTTCTTACACGTTCTATTTCTCTCTTATTATAACGTCGCGTGGTGAGTGCCTCTAGTTGACTTTACATTTTCCAGCCAATCGGTCGTGAATGTCCTAAAACTAACAGGGTGGAAGTTAACTGACAAAAGTGGGTAGTTGTAGTGCGGTTTCAAAGGACACAAATTTCAAGAGGGCCGTATCTGGGTATTATATCCGAACTTTACTAATCAATCACCAAGGTACACTCTGAATGCTTACCGTTGGGTTAGTGTGTAGGCATCCAGAGGTACAGGCGATAGACTGAGAGATAAAACGCCAGATCCATATTCAGGCTATTGTAGTTCTGAAGTTCGTTCTGCACTTATTACTTACCAATTGCAATACAGGCCTCAAACTTATTGAAACCTTGAGAAACTGAGTAGGCGAATTACTTTCAACTAGCTACACGTGGCAGTTTAATGTGGATAGCCAGACTGAAGTATAATCAGAAAGAAGTTTTACTTATTTGGTGGGCGTGAACCAACAAGCATTCGTCATGTGACTTCTTGCAGATTCTGTGTTAGCGGAGTGATGTCATGACATCAGGTATCTCTATTCCTGCTGGATTAGCTCACTGCTTCAGCGTGAGTGTTGGACCAGGAAATAGCTCTGAAATATATATCTCATATTTCTGAGAGACGACATAATGCATCTGGATGTTTATTAGTATTGCATTACTATTTTCTGAGAGACTACCAGACCACACTGTTGGTTCTCAGTGCCCTGTATTTTCAGTGAAAAATGCTTACTTGAATTTTCCGTAGAAAGCGTTTCTTACGTTACCAGTTACACCTTGTTTTCTCCAAACAGTCGCCAAAACAAGATTTGTATACCTCCTTAAATTTTTAGCACCTACGGGTGAGTTCATTTAGACGGGCGAAATCAATCGGTTCGGAGAAATTGCCGTAGTTTAGGTAGGAGAGCAATCTACCTTTTGCGCACACGTGAATAGTCATGTCGTCTCAATAGCGAGGACATCGTCAGACAGAAAGAGCACTGGTCATTCAAGTGTCGGCTTGACGTACACGGGTAGGAAACCGGACCAAGTGAATGATAAATCAAACACTAGATTGGTGAGTCTGCGTCGACGGAAGCACCTATGTAACCTGCCAAAATTACGCTCGTGTGCGGTGAATGTCTCTAGGCTTATTCGTTCTCGTGAATTCTCTTCTGTGACGAACTGAAGTCAGAAATATGTAGTCCTGTTCATTTATTCTTTGACCTCTGCTCAAATTTTTCTTCCCCCCTTGGTTTTTTAGTCCTTTAGCATGGTGTTCCAGAATAACTTGTGTTACAGCAGTCACATTCATCGAGAGATGCTTATTGTTGGAGCATTCTTAAGTGTGTACAAAAGGCACTCCACGATATATTCAGAACCAGATTTTGAATGGAATCATCACTAAGCAGGGAAAAAGCATGAAGCTTTTCCACTTGTACAGTGAGCCGGGTAGCTGTACGTCTGAATGTTGGGTGACAAATATCAACCTATGTGATTAACTCTACTCGAGCAAATATTAAATTGGGCTTGAACTGATTAACGAAATAAAGAACAAATGCGAAACCATAAACACATACGAAGAAATACCAAACCGTCAACAGTCGTTGGTTTTGCATTATTTCGTCTTCCACGAGTTTCTTGGTCAATTTCCATTCTATGCGAAATTTCGCACTGCAAGGGAAACAAGGCTCACTGGAGGTCACTTTTCTGGCCATAGTATATTGGTTTCGGTGTTCATGAGGATTGTAGTTTCCTCGGATGTACAAAATTTAGCTCGTGGCTGCTCGGGCCACAAGGATTAAAGTAAATACTTCGTTACTCCAGCTGATTCAAAAGGAATACCGCCCCTCACATTCTGTAGTACAATGGAAGTCCAGCTGCTACCTACTTGTCTATTTCACGTGGGAGCAACTGCACCAGTAATGGATTTGGTGAGATTGTGGAACCGGTCCCTTTCCAACAAAACCGTGGAATAGTTTTGGAACCGCCACTGCCATTATTTTTTATGCATACTGGCTTGCTACAGTAGTGCTTCTAAAGTATCGCTGCAAATAATGATAATATTGTTAGTAATAATACCTCACAAACGAGAGGTATACTTGAGCCTCAGCTTAACAGAACCTTAGTCTGTAAACGAAATGGTACCTCCCCCAATGTCCAGTTTGGTGTTCAGACACAAAATGAGATTTATTGAACTTCATGGTAGGCATATCTGATGGGTGCCTGACTATGAGCTGTCGCAGAGTTGCGAACATCCTTACATACTACCGGGGAACAGATAATGCCCCCGATAAGTCCATGAATTGGCAATGCTAATGCACAGATTTGGCTCAATATCTGTTGGCCACTAATCTGAATTCATGTTTTTATTTCCCACATCCGTAACTGAATGCGCAGGGGCGAAGAAACCGGGGTTCCTTCGTCTCCATTGTTACGGAAGAGGCGGCCTTCTACTGTTTTCTGGATGAATATAAGTTGGCGGTGGTAATATATGGGTTTTGAGCCATTTTCGAACTTCCTAACTGAGCGGCCACCGTTACTTTATCTTTCAAGTTCTAAAAGAATATGGTATGGTAATGTACAAGGTAAAGCCTTTTCAGCTTGACCCTCATCAAAATACAAAACCTGAAAAAGGCATCATCTTCGTTCCGATTCTACATACCCGTCAGTCAGCCCGGATCAACTGCCATTATTAAAAGATAGTTGTTTGTTATGTACATTGATTTGTACATCATTATGGTTTTGAAAGGGTGACTATACTGAATCCCAGCCAAATCTCTCGTTGATGATATTCCTCAATTAGGCGTGCTGTACAAGTTCCGGCTCTTGTTTCAGTTGGTACGATATTTGAGATACTGCAGTATATTCTCTTTAACGAAACTACTCACAAGGTTACTTAAGAATGTTGAGCAACCTTTTAAGTAGTTTCCTTCGAGCTAATTATTGGTGATTATTAAACGGTATGTAATTTACTTCTGTTTCTTTCATGAGTAGAAGCAAGTTTTGTTCTGGATTTCATCCTTTTTTGCTCAGCAGACGCTGAATCTAGACGAAGGGGCCAGCGAACCAACTGGCATTTAATGCTCATACTGTGTACCCAGCAACGTCCGGCTGACTGAAAATGCCAAGAAAACGTGAGTCTTCCGGTAAAACCATTACCCAGCTGTACGGCTGTACCCAGCTGTACCCAGCTGCCAGGTCCAAAAACATACAACCGCATAATAAACCATAGTTTTGTAGGGACTGCTCATTCAACCTGTGGCAGATTCATCTCAATCAGTGGGTGTTAGGAGAAATCAAAGTTCATAATTGTCCAGTGAACGTCCCCTGCAAGCGATGAGCTAAACTAGTTAACCAGCCGTCCGATAATAGCCGATACACGGTTTTCCCAATTTGTGATAGCCAACCTCGGTTGTGTGTCCAGGCCTCAGACCTTCCGTACGACCTTTTGCAACTTAAAACCAAACTTAGAATACAGAATATTATATTCAGACCTATATGTAAGTACACGGCAACTGACAAAAAAGAGGTACGTAAAGAAAATAAGTAAGACACAGAGACGCGGCAAACAGTCGATCTCAGATAATAGCAGCTTTGGATTCGACTGCACAAGCGGAATAAAAGCATTCGATTGTGGCTGAGTTATACACGAGCTTATTTAGTCAATCTAGCTCAATCTTCTAACCGCATATGGACACTTAAGTGAAGGCAAATGAACGGAATATAGTATACTATAATCTTCAAATCTAAAGGCACAGTAAACGCTATTTACTCACCTGTATTGATTAAGCCGGTGAAATTTTCTTCTGGAAAATGTAGAGTCGGTCCATAAAAATCGTGGTTACTTTTTCTGTAAATACACATTGAGAACAACAGCAACAAGTTCAAAACTTCCAGTGTAGAAATCAGCCATCACGAGCAAAAGATCAATATGTGGTAATGTTGAATAGTGCTCGAATAGAGTAGGCTACTGTTCCATTGGTCAGTCGAAATTGATGGACGCAAGCTGGGTGAACAGATTTCAAACTCGGGATTCCTTCTGCAGCTGCATACTACGTAGGACCAACGAATACGTTGGCAATAGAATTAGGCCATTCTTAACGATCCCTCTGCCATTCCCTTTAGCCTTTTCACGCAAAGCATAGTAAATTTTGACGCATGCTTCTTGGGCTGGATACTGTCCGAATCTTTTGAATGCATGCAGGAGGTACTATACGGCCTTAACGCTGAGAACAGTAAATGCAGCAAGCGGGACTTGAACTGTCTGTTACCTTTTGCCCTGAGTTTTTCCATAGCGGAGGAGACGTTTACCCAGTAATACTTAGTGTACTTTCATCCCATTTCCCATAGAGAAGCACGACGAAATCATGAAGGATGAAATCACTTTACAGACTGAAGTATTCATTTGAGAATCTCCAGCGGATTTGTTAGTACCTGACCAGCTACGAGTAGTTGGGAAATTTCGAAAACAGGACAAAGACCTTGTGGTCTCAGTTCAAGCACACTGTTTCTGTAGGCTGAAGTTTAACTAAGGCCTAAGTAACTAAACCACCCTTATGACAAGTGAGTTGTGACATTTTCCAAGTACTGAAATTGTTTATGACAACTCAGTGAAGAGGAACCCCCCAGGGTACGGAGATTAGGAAATAAGTATAATACAGGATAATATCTGTGTTTGGAATGGACGGCGTAAGTAATCTGCGTATAGGCCACCCAATCAGTGCTCCAGTCCGTTGTTCTTGATCCACTGTGCTTTTGTTTTCCCATTAGAATTTCTACTGAATGAGACGCGAACTTTGCTGAACATTTGGCAGTTACATTCCCCCTTCAGTTAATCTTAGTCTAGCTGTAAATGTATACCAGTTTACCGGTCACAACACTGCTATAGTTTAAATCCTTATTTGAACAACCCCACCAAGCCATGGATTTGCTGCGCGACCCATAAATAGCCTGTCCAAAAGATGTTCACATCCCACCGCTTGTGTGGTAATATTTGAATTTCCGAAATACGTACGTCTGCCATTCCACTGTGTGGGATTTGGACATTAGTTTGAATTTGTAGCCCCCTTCACTTGGTGAAAATTCAAAACTGATGGATGTGTGTGGATGAATTCAGTTAGGCTGGGTTGCATAGCTTTACAACCATAGATGGTCAGCTATGATGGTAAGGACAGTGTGTATCGGGCAATTATTGTGCGTGTGAGATACACTTAAAGAGACTCCAATTTACTGTTGATACTGTCCAGTTTTCTGACATCAAGTATGCAGTGGAGAGAACAGATGGAATTTCTGCGGTTGTCTCCATCTAAGGAGCACTCATCAGAAGACAGTGTACCTCTGAAGCAAATCCTAACGTCCACCTGGAAAGATTCCACCATCTAAAAATATCGCCTTGTTTCCATCCCTTGAGGTCATCTCTTTAGAAGAATACGAACGTATTTCGAAGTCCAGGTTATCACAATGCAACGAACCATGCGGAACATACTCCATGGGATACGGATATATTTTTGAAGTTGCGAGATCGGGTTATTCGATCTGGATTGAGTCCACCTACGGTGGAAAGTCGGTAATCGCTCCCTGTTTAAGTTCGGCATTACGACTTGGTATCTGTTCAGGAACATTCGAAATATGATTTAGACAGTCCATATTTGATGCAAGGGAGACCGGCTATCAGCAATTACGTTCTATGTACAGAAGATAAAACGCTTTCAGATCAGTAGACTCAATGGATTTCTTACTGAACTGGGCACACTTAGTAGCAGTTATGCTATGGAAAGTTTGTCATATTTTTTTGCCTCCAAAATGTACCACTGAGGTAAAGTTGTATCAGTTACGGAGCCGGGATGGGATGTCTCAGTGGTTAGAGCGCGAATTTACTGACCGGAAGACCGTGGTTTGAACCCGACCTCTGCATCTCGACTTCCCCTGTCTAGGTGTGGGTAACCCGGCAGCATCCCAGCCCTCATGCTTCCTTCGACTGGCATGGCTGCTATGCACCCAGAGGGTGTTACAGCTGATAGATTGTTTTTTTACAGAGCTGAGAATAATAGAGTCTAAAGAGGTCGTCCTTAAGACAGAAGTTTTATAGTGTGTCTCTTTAGATGGGATCTCCGTAGGGGACTAGAGTGCTTCACAAACAATCACCAAAAGTTCGCTAAAAATGCGTGACAGCTATCTGAAGCGAAAAACAAATCGGTGCGAAAGCTACACTCTCGATCTGCTTCTTCAAAACACTGTTTGTTCCAGAGAGGTGTGCCTCAATATTCTGATAAATAAATATGCTTACCATTGCGGGACATTCCCTCAGTCACAGCCTGCTCTATCGTATGACAGAGTTTTCTGGTTGTTATTATGTCCACAGATCTGTGCAATTTGATTGCAGGCGTGTAATCACCATTCATCATTCACACATTGGGTCTGTCCCGTGGGGTGGATAAAAGGAGGTTGTTTGAACTAGGGCATGAACGTGTGACCCTGATTGGCCATAAGCAAAAAATCCATTTAATCTCAACGAAACGTAAACGGACATCCTGTATGTGGGATCCAGTAATTACACACAGGGTCATGAATTAAATTTTGACAGGCTGAAATTAAATTTGTTCACACTCGGTCGGCAGGTAGGGAATACTGAGGCGTCACCTCTGGTTACGCGTACCCCTTGTCCAGGAATGTCGACTTCTACAAACACTGGTAACTACACTTGGTGAGAAGAAATCTTCCTTACGCATGGTACCGGCCAGCTTCACACACAAAGATAATAATGGTATTACAATAGAGTCACTCCTAAGAGGATGCATCTGTGGGGGGCTAAGATAAATCTATTTTAAGTGAGTATGCAAACGTTCCATGATCTCTTATGCATTCGTCAACGAAAATCTCAACAGCTTGGGACATTTTCCTTTTCTTTTTTTGGGTGCAGTTATGAGACCTAGATTGTTTTAAATGTACTGGTGTCCACATAATAATTGCTACAGCCTGCTCTATGTGTTAGAGGCACGCAGGTACTCGGAACGAAAATAACTGTAACCTGGCAGATACATTCTATCTTGAAGGAAAGGACTCAACAGGCCGCTTGTGTTTTTTGTTGGAAGGGTTGTCGTTTCGGGTTTTACCGACACCGGATCATTTGACGAGAACTGCCTGATTGAACCTCGGTGGCGTTAGCCCCTTTCTGAAACTGTTTTAACCACATTGATGCTCAGCTATTTCTTGCCAACTGGTATGCCTTTAGACGAGCGCTGTTCGAATATGCGTCACCGTTTTATTCACATTCTCGAAGTTTAGTCTCAATTCATTTTGCTTCGTCGCCGTAACTTGGTTGAATAGAAACTTTTGTTTCACCGCACTGATCCTAGTTTCAAGATTTCCCGGTAGCTATTCTTCTCGATCACATTTGAATAAGTTAACTCATCCGTATCAGAGCTAGAGATAATGCTCGAAGTTGTTGACGTTATGGGTTGCTCAGTAAACGGACAGTGAAGATTTGACGCTTACTCCCATAGTCGAGGAGTTTTCAGCCACCTCGTGAGTAGTGTGTTACGTTTAGAGCACTGAGGATGTTCAATCCAGTTGCTGCGGCTGTAAGGGCCAAGTCGATTTTCCCTGTTGCTGGTGACTTGCAGTTGGCTCTGCAAAATGCACATAGCACTTGCCTCATAGTAGTTCGATATTTGTATTTAAAGAACCATCATGTTATCCGCTTGATGATTATTCCTTCCTTGCAGATGATTTCGATTGATTGTGTGCCACTGTCCACTTTACTGTCGAGAGGTCCATTCCACCACGACTGAGCTCTGCTATGTAGTCAACCTTCCAGAAGCCAGCATGACCAGTGTCATTTTTGTTGCAAGATTTTTTTCACTCCACATGGGTTACGCAGGGTTTAGATCCGTACACACAATGAAGGAGCGGTAATTAAAATCACGTACTCATTCTGGCAAGTTCTTTTCCCGATTCGAGTTGTTCCGGCGTGCGCCTGATTTTTTTTAGGTGCTGCATGAAATTGGCGAACACCAGCATAAAAGGTTGCCCCGACATTCAGTGACTGTGTATTAAGTTCGTAACCTGTGTGGATCCTATGCGACCCGTCGGCCCAAACTCCCACCCTGATTTCTGATAATGCACTCTTATTAAACGACTTACACTCTTCCATTTGTGCGACCAAACGGTGGCCAACCCAGATGTCACTCACTTATCCATTTTCCAATGTCCAAACTACTGCCAAGTAAGCTAAACCAAAAGTGCTCGTTAGTGAACTTGAAAGGTCCGACCAACGTTGTGACTTTCAATGCCGTTGCGTGCTGTCAAGCTGGGCGGCAACTATCCCTTTTCCATCTTAAAATCAATGTACTTTCTGTCCCCGCAACACCTGTCAAGACTGCAGTTCGACCGTACATCTCAAACCGCGCAGGATGAACTCATATCTTCCATATTTCACCCCTTGTGTATCCGGTTTTCCTCACGTAATGGGTCATGGTGTTTACTACGTGAAGGTGGCACCCAGCCTGAGGGCTGGGTGCGCCTCATTGAACTGGATTCCAGTAAACAGTTATCTTTGTGTTACGCGGCTGTCTGTTTCACTTAATATCAATTCAACTCTGAGGGGTAGACGGTGTTTGTTTGTCGTGTCAGCATATGCCCCCACAGATTGCGTTTCTGAAGCTGATAAAGGTAGGCCTTATTGATATCTGTCGAAACTGTTTCGGTCAGCAAACATGAGAGACACTGTCATCCTGGCGAGTGACGTGAACTCACAAGCTGGATAACAGCCCGGAAGAAGCATAACTGAGTTGTAGATGCGCAGTCGATGCTCATCGTCCAGGTATTGAGAAGCGACTTCTCAGGCAGGTGCCTAATATGATCAGTTCCCAGCCAGTACGAACTCTCAGTACAAGCGCTCGAGTCGTGTGACTTGGGGGCCACCGACTGCAAATCACTCATGAATTCGTTTGGAACACAAGGTATTCAGTTACAGATAAAGGGCTCTAATCAAGAATTGTTCTTCATTCTGGGATATGCAACGAAATTCTGATCACGCGAACGTGCGAGCCTAGCCATCATCAGACGTTCCCTCGGGAGCATGCAGGCCGATGAAGGGTCGTTCAGTCTGCCACCTCCAAACAGTCCCTGTGACTCAACAATATCGAACTGATCTCACTAGAAGGCGAATGGAAATGCACCTTCATGCTGATTTTGAATAGCGGTCGGAAGAGGGTGAAAAAAGCTGTGCTGTCAGTTTTCGCACTTGTCGACAAAACGATCCCACTGGACCAATTTCAGTAGCTCTTACGGATGCCAGTAACTGGAAAACTATGACGGCATACGTAGATGCTTCAAACGCCGGATAATCAATAGCCCGAAGGATGGTAGATTGTTGGCGGATTGCGAAAGACCACTAAAGGGAGAAGGATTTAGATGCAGCCTCGCCCTATTTCGGCTGGGTCACTTGATTGCACAAAATAAGGTGGGTATTGGCAAAATGGTCCGTGAAAATATGAAATAGAATTTCACTCACAGAATCGTGGTCTTCAGCGATGGGCCGAACAGTTTACAGAATATTTCGGTTGGCATCGTTCAACATAGTACCTAGAAAAACCCAACGAGCCTAAACAGCACGTCGAAACCAGCTCCCAAACAGAGAGACATAATTCTTTCAATGATACAAGACGTCTCGCCCGGATGCTTCGCACCCTTCAATTTCAAGGAAGGTGGTTATGCCCTGGAGAACAGACTAACGACCCTATGCAACCATTTTAGAACAGAAACAAAATACCGAGGGAATGGAGCTCTTTTATGGTGACTCCCATCTTCAATAAAGGACGCAAGAACATCATGCAAAAATCACCGTGGCATACAAAATGTCCTCCGACATCATCTTGAAAAGGACGATCGATTACCGGAAGAGACCAATTCATAAGAATTGAATGAACTTCGTGCTGGCCGAGGATGCTTCACTGATACCTATAATCTGAGGCAGGTTCATGAGGAATTTTATCCTTTCGAACCTTCAGCGATGGTCACTTTCTCTGAGCCGAAAGTCGCTTCTGACTCCGTCGGTCGTCAGGACTTATGACAGTATCTGGTGATCTATTTCTGTCCTATACGCTGGTACTGTAAATCAACTCGTGGGCGCATTCATGTATAAGGCATATTTTCGCCTGAACTTACCAAGCCCAGGGTGTGAGACAAGGCTGCGCTCTTTCACCATTCCTCTTTGAGATGTTTTGGATATACTTCTTGGAACTTCTTCGCCTCCCCCTGAGACTTTGAGGATGGAAATGCTCCCTGGGTGTTTGATCACGAATAGTGAGTAACCAGATGGTAATGTTGTCCTTAATTCAGATGCTCTACTCATAACCTAAATCATTCAATCACATTGTTTCCTATGCGTTCCGAACTTGCAAGATGTAAAGTGTTGCTGCAAGGTTGGGTGGGATCAGACCCGATACTCATGCCTGCAGACCAACCAATCGAAATTGTAGACAAATTTATTCACCTGGGGCGTGGTATTGCTTCCGGTGGACTGGCGGACGATGAGGTCAACCTTTGAATCTGGAAGTCCAGCACAGCCTTACAACCTTTCGACACCTATGATTCCAGCGTCATATAAGTTTGTCTGCCAAGGGCAGAATAAGCATGGTGACGGTTCGATTCATATTGTTTTGGCATAAAAAACGACCTATACGCACAGAAGTGAAATTTCGGTGCCCGACTACCAGTATCTTTGAGGTACTGTCCGTGTCGGGTGAAGACAACGGTGACGTTGATGAACGCCAGATGGCTACACGAAGGAGCTCTCCAAAGATGGAAGTCGTGCTTCACAAGCTGAACCAAGTAAAACGCATTTTTATATCAGGATACCATCTACCTCACGTTTGTTTTTATCCAGACGTGTGCTGAGCGGAAAATACAGAGGCGGACACTTCATGACCTGGCAACGATGTTTAAAAGCCGTAGCAGGCAAACTCAGCCGGGTTGACAACTACTACCTTGGATGAGAAGGCCGATGGGCTCGACCCATCGGTGGTTAGTGAAACAGACGGGCATAGCTCACTTAAGTGGTTTGTGAGACTCCTGCATCAAAGCTGTCGGATTCAGCATGTAGCTGTTTGGTTTCTCATTTCAACAGGCAAACAAAATCACTTAGTACCACACAATTAACTTGACAACCACCTCCATTTTCTGACCATTCCTTCCCTGATCTGCAATGTCTCGCTGACCGGAACTGTACAACCTGGAGCCAAAGTACCCCGGATATATATAGTTTGTGGCTGGTTAGTTAACCGACTGACCTCGATTCACTCAGATTCCTGACTACAACAGATATTTGAGCGCCACATTGGAATTCAGGCTTGAAAAACTGCCGGGATAGTTTTAATTAGTTTGGTTAGCTTCTGGTCTGGAAATCTGAAGCCACGTCGTCTTCAAAACTTTGCACTTACATATTGTCTTACGGATGTGGATAGATTCACGAAAATACAAAGGCGCAAGTAAAGTAAGTAAGGATTGAACATTGAGACCAGTTCAAAGAGTGAATAGCGTAGGATGAATGAGACAAACGAAAGTTAACGCTCCACTTCGGTTCTGAATGCCTAGTGAACACTTTTCAAGACAACATTAATCAGATTGCAGTGGAAGGGTGAACTCCAATACTTGAACCGAGCAGTCTAACGCAAAAAAATGTTATGTAAATCCGAGTGTGAAAATCATGTGATTTGGCCTAAAGCGTCTCATATTTATTTTTACTGAACCAAGCTCATTCACTTAAGGTTGTTACGTGACGGAACGTAATACAATGTACTAACAGAATCAGACAGTCGCCAGAGAACATAATAAAGGAGAATATGCTACTTCTTCCTCCAAGGCGACGCTGTGCTCAAAACATCGTAGCAGATGTTCCGCGTCCCACTTTGTAGAGTGGACTTAACTCCAGATCTGTCTAGATCAAGAATGAAGGGGTAGTATTTTGGGAAGTTCGAAATAGCAACAGATGATTCTTTTTTTCTTTTCCATGTTGAATGCCACGCACAGTAACCTTCCAAGGATATATCCCACCAAGAATTTCTCCTGGGGAGCTCACATCAGTGTTCCTCATCGGCCGCGGAAGACAGGACAAACCCCTCCTCCTGAACAGGCTGAATGACCCATTCTCGTTATGGTATATCCTTAGCGCCTTACATACATGCTACAGAAACGTAGTTGGTTTTGAGGAAGCAAGTTCACCTGGGAACTCGCTAGGCGACTTAAGCACTCAAAAACTTAAATGATTCGTCAGTGGGCCAAACATAAGCTCACAATCATCAGGCGATACGATTCGAATTGGTGGGCAAGTCAGCCAACTAGAAAGTGGAGCAATCTTCCTTACGGTAAACTTAAGCACTTTAAGGCTTCATCGTCCGAATCTCTCCGCATCTCATAAATCCGATTGCAGGATTACCACGAAGATGGATTTTCCCTGGGAACTTGTAGATCACAGAACGCCGTGTAACATCACAGGCACCGGTCGAGTGCTTGGGGCACGTGCACAGGTCAGAAAAAAAACAGTTGCACACGCGCCAAACAAAGGGTGCACGCTGCTAACAAGGCACGTTGTGCACCCTCAGGTACCACACCAACAGTTAAATTTCACAAAAAAATCACTGACTTGTAGATGATAGCATGATAACAAGCGCTGAATTACGCACGCTCCATACCAGTGCACGCGACAGTTTAGTTCGGGCAAAAGTGCACTCCAATGCACTACAAGAGATTGTCGGAGCACGGCGCATACGAGAGTGCATGAATGAGCAGGCAGGTCGAACTAAATCAGCTGAGCGGATAGAGCCTTTCAACTCGCGCGCTCAAAGCACACTTTTGAATTACAGGCTGCTGCGACGTCACACTAAGAATGGGAGTGTGTGGTGTCTCAGTAAGCCAGGGTGTTCCGCCACCAAGCCTGAACCCAACTGTACCTAAATGAGCTGTAGGTGATCATTATGCATATTGCCAGCAGCGATTGCCTTAGTCGCTCGACCTCTATGGATGGGGCAAATAATTCTGCTCATACTTATACCTATTGACAACCATTGCCAGTTTTTTATCTAGAAGATATAAAGTGGCATAAACGGTAGATGCACGGCTTTATTCAGAAAACCATCAAAAATTCATTTTTTGAGTGCTGAGATTAGCTAAACTTTGATAAGGATGAGGAGCGCAAATTTGGACACATGAGATGTCATATTCCTACTTTTGCTCTTTACAAGTTTCAACGCACACCGAGCGCCATTCGCTGGTCGCCATTTCGGCACACCGTGGTCCTCTTCCCCAAAAGCACTTAATAAATATCTGTCTCCAATAGGACCGGAAAATGATGTTCTCTGATGTTTACGTATGGGGTTAACACAGCAACCGCCCAAAATCCGAGTTGTCATTTTTCATACTAGGCAAATACATATACCCAAAAACTAATAGCAAACGAGAACCCATATGCTTAACCATCTCAAATCAACGCAAATGAATTCTCTAGGTTTCAAAGCAACTGCTTAAATAACAGTCTGATAACTGCAGGTTTGAGTATATGCAATTTATGACATTGAGTTGTGGTGCAAACGATTCGGTGACTTTCATCTGTCACAAACGTAAAACATTCTACACACTTAGGTTGACTGTATAAATGAGAACTTTAGACTACCTCTCAACTGGTCTTGCCATAACCACCTCCTCTTTGTGGCCTACTTGCAATTGTTGCTTCGGATTCAAACTACTACTGCCGATTTTTCTAAGTTTGGGACTGAGTGAAGTGACCGAACTACTTACGTAGCACAACCTATATCTCCTTGCTGTCCTTATGAACAAGAGTGTGTACCAAGTGGTAAGTCAACCAGACCGGGTGGATGAGTTTACTGGTTCGACGACCCAGGTTCGAAATCCGAATGAACACCTCCAAGTTCGAAAAGTACTTTAACGAGAGACTCGACTGAATCCAGCCGAAGCCCTCTTTACAATGGTCTTCTTCGATTGGATGTATTTCACCAAGCCGCCTAATGTTTCATTTGGTACGATATTCCAGATGTCGCAACACACTGTGTAGACGTAACACGCTACTCATAAGTTCACTGAAAATCCTTCGACAACCTGCGACCGGTCCCGTTTCACCCTTCCTTGGGCTCATCAAGTAGACGCAGTCTCTGATTTTCTCTCAAACTTATATTCATACCTGAACCCAAATTGCACTAGGTTAGACTTATACATTCATCTGCGTACCAATTTGATTTTAACGGGGGAGACTCAAGTGACTTTCAGCTGAACCTTTTGTTTATGGTACCCTACAATAAAAAGATATCCTGCGATATCTCGGATATCCTACCAACTGGAACATGAAGCGTCCTGATGCATCACATTCAGCTGAAGCAGACCGTCGTAAACAAGACATTCAGCTGGAATCAGTTGAGTCACCCGTTGAAAGAGATTTCGAGTGTAAATGAGAGTATTCGGCGAATTCCATCTAATTTGAATTCGAGTAAAATATGAGGTTGACGGAAACTCGGGGACTGTGTCTACCTGACGAGCATCAAAAAGGGCGAAACCGGACCGGTCGTGGGCTATAGAAGAGTTTGCAGCAACCTTATGAGTAGCATGTTACATCTAGATACTTTTAAGCTGCTTGCCGGCTTCTACCGTTTCGGAAATGAAAAACGACTTCAAGGCAATTAGCTAGAATAAAGTTTCGAAATGTTTCAGCACTTGAGAACATCTCCTACGAGCGTTTGGGTTTTTCTATTCAACCGCTCAACATTCAGATAAAATATCCTTCCACACTAATATCCCGACTTTTCTTTCCACTTATATTTTCAACTTGTCGGCTACGCCGCATGCAAGCTCTCCACTTTCTGTATTAATTTTTGAATCACCGAACCCACTCTGTTGCAGTTGTCCATCTAAGATTCTACAATGCGGGGAATTCTCAAGGAAGTTTCACTTTTCCACTCACTCTTAAAATCCAGCAACATCGAAGATCTTACTGAACTTAGAGCAAAAAACCACCCACATCGAAGGGTTTGAATGCATCGTCTGTCTCACATAATAACCGCAGAGTTTTCTCACGTTACCTTCAGCTGTTTTTAGGAACGTCCTTGGGTTTAACACCTTTATTATGCAGTATTTCATGGGCTTCTTTGGCCTTGCGGTCAAAACCACGAGATCAACGAGAAACCGCCATAGAAAATCGCCAGAACCAAATAACACCGACATACCGACCTTGTCATAGATTTTACTGCTAACGTTGGATGTCGTACACGGGCGGTCTACTGAAGTGTAGAAAGTTGAAGGTTAAAATATCAGTATTGAAATTCCAAAACCGGAAGTTTCCTTGTTTTTCCGCAGCAGTACGTATGCGGATGAAGTAGCAGCGACAGAACCAAATATCATGCCCAATCAAGGAACATCATGACAACCTGGGATCCAATGGAGTCAGTATTGCAGTTGGAAGAAGGAGCATTTCCAACCTATCTATATTCTTTTACAAGAGATACACTTCTCACTTTTGTCTTCGCACTTGTCCTTCTTATTGAACCAGCTACCTCGGTGTGTTTCGCTCTCATGGGTTCAGCAATCTCCATTTTAGCCTCCTTAGCTTTCCGAATTCTGTCCCGTTGACATTAACCATATTTAACGACGAATGGGAATAATAACACCACCAGAATCGACCGAACATTCAACATGTGACCACGATGTGACTCATCCCCGATTTCGTTTTGTTCCCTTGAAAATTCTATTGGCACTACTACTTAGGGTAGAAGATAGAGCTGGTACTAGAAAATCGGAAGTAATTGGTAGAAAACAGCTACTAGGGAGACGGCAGCCTCAGTTAAAGGAAGGGAGATTTCTTCGGCCATTCAGTTTGTGTTGGATACTCTGGTGTGAGAAGCAAATCCAGTTATACGGCTCATGCAGGTTGCATTAAAATCGGAACAAGGAAAATGCAGCTAAAATAGGTGAACACAACGGGAAGCCTAGCGAACAGGTATACCCTGTAGGAAATGTGAACAGCGTTTCCTATTGGCGCGAAAGGAATGAACATTACGACAAGATTACCAGGGCTGTTTCGCTACATCTCAGGTTATTTTTTACCTATACCTACCCACATAAAATGTAAAACGGACACATAAAATGTGTACTAGAGAAACCGACAAGTGTGACACCGGTTGGAAACTGTAAATCGATATTGGGGATACGGCGCGCCTAACCAAAAAACAAGGACCCCGTTCAGCCGTTGCTCCGTTTCAGTGCCTAGCTGCCACGCCACTCGAAGGAAGCAGGCGGGCTGATACTGCTAGGTTGCCCAAGCCTGGACAGGAACAGTCGGGATGCAGAGTTTGTGTTCGAACCATGAACCCTCCAGTCAGTAATTTCACGCCTTAACCACTGAGCTATCTCAATTCGGTCATATCAAGGAATAGAGGGCAGTAGTTTGGAGTCTTACGGTGCTACCAAAACAATTATGCGCCTGACTTTAGACAAACACAGAACGTTATTCTGAGCACTCAATTATGGCCTGGGGCATTTGATGGCACCGGACCGCTAAAGCCCGAGCAGATTACACCCAAAATGTACGTGTTCGCAGAATCTCATTCCTTCGCAGGGATAACTATTGAGCCGTCGGGTACCACATAGATAAGAATACGGGACCCTAGGCGGGAGTGAAAAAGGATATTAAAAAAATAAAGTCGTAGTTACTAATACACTTGTTATTGGTGTCATTGTCCATCATGAAGTTGAAAGGTACCTTACTCCCCAGTTCCAGCCGGATACCCCTGGGAGCACAAAGATTTCAAATGTCTTTAGGTGTGATTATGTCCCAGAGATTAAAGTAGGAGCTGAAGGATACACTGTTACCTGAAATTCGTGAATAGCACAGCCTCCCCCAACAGCGAACATCATGTAGACTGGCTCAAATCTTTCGCTGTTCAGGGTGCGAGATGGATTCCAACATCCCGTTTTGCGAATCAGGATGACCAAGGCGGATTTGGACAATCTTTGACACCTATACTTAGTGCACACCGTGCTACGTCGGTAGAAACTGAGACTACAAACTTCGGTGTTGGATTACAAACGTGTTCCATGTATTGCTGGGATCTGATTGTGAGCATCTCTAGGAAAAGCTATTCGACCTCAACAAAAGTCAGCTGGTCGAAGTAAACGAGCTAAGTCGGTTTGGGTCAGGTGCTCCATGTACCGAAGGATGGACTGTCCCTGTTGAACTCTCTCTAAACATATGCAAGGTAGAAACGTCTCGGACTTGACATTGAAGTATGGAAGCTGCACCAATGGGATTGATCGCCTTTGTAATCAGTCTCCCTGGATTTTGAACCCGGGAAGGAGTACAAGGATATCTATTAAATAGTATGAATTTCAGAGGTCAATATCCCCAAAACGCTGTTACCATATCATTAGTGAAGAAAACGGTGAAAATGGAACCAACGAATCTTTTATGCACGATTTACGCCTGATATGTCGAACTGAGCAGTGGTGGACTCCCTCTAGGGACCATTGGAGTTCTGAACAGAATAACAGGACTTCTGACTAACAGATCACAAACACGTGATTTAGCAAACTGCACGTGTTGTCATGTCGATTCCATTTAAGGATATTTTCCCGGCCAACCCAGTTGAATGAAGTACCGAAACAAAACAGGCTGTCTCAGTAGTCATTTTTTATCGAAAACATTTGGTGAAGGTGCACTGTAACAAAAAGGTAAGAAAATCTCGCAACCACCTCAAGACGATTACAATAAAAAGAAAAGGAAGGAGGATTTAAATGCCTTACATTCCCGAGGATCATCTCAACACATCGCGCGGCGTTGATACTCCGCAGTGGCGACAGTATAGTTCTCAAGTCGGAAGTAAGTCTTCTGTTTGACGCGCAAGAACCTGGCAAAACAAAGGTAGGGATAAATGACATCATCAATATGTAGGAACTGTTCAAAATGATGTTGAATATGATAGAAACGGTGCTAGTGGCCTGCGGAAACAAGTTTGGTGCAAACGGAGGACATATGCGGGTCGGTAATAACCATCGATTTCTGTCATTCAACTTTCGATCAATATTTCGGAGCATTCTGTACAACAGATAATGTCGTAAAGCCAGGCTATGTATGTTAAACAGTGACCAATCCGTCGAGATTGTTTCAGGTTTATTTTTTTCTTACTTCATGTTTAGAGCGCACTGATCACATGAACAGCTCCACCGTCCAGCCACTTCCCCTGACTATCTGCACTCGATGATCGTCCACAATCGAAATTTTAGCATGGAGACGGCTTTGTATACCCCATGTCCACAAAAGTCTCTATAACATCCATCCAGCCCTGAGAGCTCTATTGATGACAAAAATTAGTGAGCTGCTCAACAAAAAGTAAACATTGAGGAAAGTAACCTTCTCCCCGGAAAAGACCACACGGCCATTCCACTTATGTTGGTTTCTCAAGAGGGAGATAATTGTAGTAACCGAACAAACAGCCCAAGCTCACGTGGGAGAAAGGCGTGTTCAAAGTGTTGTCGGTGGCCTAACCGACAAGAGTCCTGGCAAGTCAGCCATAGGAGCATTCGGCCCTCAACTTGACATCCGCCATTATCAGGGTCTGTTAAGCATCATCATTATCGACAGCACAACATTAGTCTTCAACAGTGATGCTTCACTGCAGTACAAACATTTGTCTGAAAGCGTTATCGTGGAGAGAAGAGTAAAAGTGCTGGCCTCCAACAATAATTCAGACAATCTGGATAGAAACTGACAACAACGCCATTGGCATCGGCTAGCAGTCAAATTTTGCGGCGGCTACACCTATGCACAGGACAGATAACGCGGACCTCACCCAACAGCACACAGAATGTTCATAGTCGCTTTCATACTCCTCAGCAAAGTTAAAGGTTGATCACTGCTACGCTTGCGCCATTCTGAATTGGCCCCCAAAAACCACTCTTCAGAGAACGGCACGTGCAACGCAGCTTTTAGTGCTGGATACATCTTTCAATTGAAATCCCTGTTGCGGGTTCGCTTACATGAGTATGGTTCTGAGAAAACAGTTGTCAAAGACCTGAAGACGTCTCATTTGCGTTGCTCGCGGGGGCCACGTCTCACATCCACACAAACGACAGCCCGCATTGTAGCCTGGTATATATGTCGCAAATTAACAAAGAAGACCCAAGCCTTAGAGACTCATGTATTGACCTAATCCGCCACCCTACAATCATCATCATCGACAGCATGACATCAGTGTTCAACACCGATGCTTCACTGCCGTACAACCATGACTTATTTGAAAGCCTTATTGTGAAGGAAAGAATAAAGGTGGACGGGGAAGGGACTTAGTGCTAGCTTACTACAATCATTCCGAGGTGCCTACGCCTCCAGACACTCATTCAGGCAATCTGGATAGAAACTGACAACAAGATCGCCACTGACATCGGTTGGCAGCCATATCTTGCAGCGTCTCCAACCAGGCACAGTGAGGATCACGCGGTCCCCAACCTGGAAGGCGAGTAGCACCGACAGCACCCAAGCGTTTCGTAATTTCCTTCATACCCCTCTGCCAGGTTAAGGGTTGGCCACCTCTCTGCTTCCGCCACTCTGAATTGGGCATGGAAAACAGCACTCTCTTCGGCAAACGATGATTAGGCATACGTAACACGTGTCTTAACCAACGCAGCTTCTGGTGCTGAACACATTCTTCAATGGAAGTCCCCGTTGCACAACCAAAGCTCGCTTTCTAACTGCCTCGTTACGGATACGCCAACACCAACCCACACGAGCTATGGTTCTGAGACAACGATTGTCAAACACCTGAAGACGTCTCAGTTCCGCTGCTCGAACAGGCCAGGTCTCACAGCCATACAACAAAACAGCCCGCACTGTAGCTTGATACACACGTCCCCTGAGTTTCAGGGATACACCACCCTACAATCGGAACTAGTACAACTTCCAAGATAAGTAAAACGTTTCACAACCTCGAAAGCCGCTCCCTGAAAGAACATATGTAGTCATAAACCCGTGGGACCTTAAGGCGTTTTAGCTTCACCGTCCGAATCATACTTCAGTTGTACTGTCCAAATGAGTGACATTAGGTGTCCACGGGAATCGTTGTTCAAAAGGCTCGGCCGGCGGTCGAGGCGTCCTTGTTTATTCAAGTTGATGACACCAGGCGACAGTCGATGTGGCACGACAGTAAATTTAGCTGTAGGAAACATGGTTGTAGGTGAGCTAAGATATTGCCAGGGCCTCCAAACATAGACAGGAGGGTTCTCCACTAGTCTTTGGCTGAAAAGCCTAACCGCAAGGCAGCGGTGTTTGACGGGAAATGACAGTGCATTACATTTTTAAAGAACAAGCCGCCACACATATTCCGACTTCCGACACCCCGGTTACTCTTCTTTAGGAGTGCGCCCACGGAGTTTGCAACAGCCGATGAAGAAGGGTACTCCTCGGTAGAAGAAACAACAACTGTTACGTTCCAATATGATAATCTGTGGCCAAATGGTGCACGGAAATCGAATGTTCAAGATAGCAACCCGACCAATACAGATGTGATCGATATGGGCCTAAGAAAACAGCAAGCGAAGGACGTTTGGTTTATGGTGCCCACGATTATCTGCAAGTTTTCGACGGTTAGACGAAATGCCCAGTGATCATGACTGTAACAGTGTCACAGACTACCAGACCGGTATAATCCCCTTCAACGAGTGCATCTACAATGGTTTCGGGGGCCTGTATGGAGTAAATACTGCTCTTAAATCTGTATACCTACACTGCTTCCTTCCACCTTGGAAGGTATCGCATGATTGTATGCGATAAGAGTGTCTTCAATTCTATGTGATCTACGCGTCTCGTCGCTGGAGCTCACAACAAAAACCTAGGTTGTCGTGGCCGCAGACTCATATTCTCAAACAATTATGTGAGTGAAGGGCCCCAAAAGCTTTCCAGTGAAATATCGATTGGTGTGTCTCTCAGTGGCCAAAACGAGTGCTGATCTCATCGAAAGTACATCATGCAGATAATCATCGAAATTTGGGTCCTTCGTTGAGTTACATTCCTCAGAGTATGCTTATGTGTAGCTGATGAGCAAACGGTTGGAGCTGGTTTCACTTAAGACATAAGTTTTGAAGTTCTTAGCTGACTGTTTTTTCCCACTAGAATTCTAGCAACGAGTGGGTACTACAGTCAACTGCGAGGAAAACTGAACGGCATAACGGGATATCCGTTTCCTGGAGTTTGAAGTAAACATGGAAAACACAAGGCGCATCGGACGCCTTGTTTCTACTTCTCAAAACAAAAGTATTTTGGAAAGAGTCAACTGAGCTACAGAACCTACTCACTGCCTTACTACAGTAACGGAACGGTGCATTGGCTTGCAGTACGCACAACATATATAGGGTTAAGACCATCCTGTCAAGTTTTCACGAGGACATTTTATCAGTAGGAAGAACTTTGACAGTACGGCACAATGGAGTTTTTCGAAAATAGAAAAACGCGTTTTGATTGCAAGACTAGATCTATAAGCTGGAAGGAAGATCGATTCTCAGAACTGTACCTTAAGCAGAAACAAACAAATTTCAATATTCGGTATATGTGGACAGACAAGTGATTCCTCTGAAAAACCACTAACAAAACGCCGAACAAGCCCAATAAATATGGCTTTAAGTTCTGGATGGTAGTTGACAGTAACGAAGTATAAGTATTTACTGTATCAACACACGGAAGCAGTTGAAAACGTGAAAACAGTTCTGTGTACTATGAAAGAGCTTTTCGGCAAGGGTTTTAAGGTCACCGTGAACAGCTGCTTCGTTAATCCAACAGTGGCATCAGTGATTGACACAGTACGGTCAAGCATATCGGTCCACTGGACTAGTGAACTTTCGCAGTGGCAATGGGCGGTTCCACTGGAACAAGAAGCAGTTGACGTCGCGTACGCATGCGGTCAAATTTGACAACTTTTACGTCGGTTGGTACTCCGCGCAAGATCAAGTAAATTAATACAAGAAACACCAGGGTATGTGAATGTCAATATTGTAAATGGGGAGATAACACAACGAATTGCGGATGGCTTACTCCAAAAACTCATTGACCAGTGTTTCCAGAATAGGCAACCCAGATGGATCGACTCGCGTGCAAGAGACCATCTCGCGCAGCTTTACTAGATAAACCAACGAGAGGGGAGTAAGTGAAGGACAACGGGGAAAAACGAACACACTTCTGTGTGCGCCTATGGAAAAGTTGAGAGGGTACTACCCGAAAGTTCCACCATACTATGGCTTTTCGTCTCTGCTTAGGCTCGTTACGTTGAGGACAGAAATCAGGCTACTAGTAAGTAGCCAGATATAAAAACGTTTTAGCTGGTTGGCGAAACGTGTATGGTTCCTGAGTTGTTCAAGATCAAGGTGACAATTTGATTCCTTAGACCAGTGATGGAGTACTCCGACTAAGCTGAAAAATAGGTGATATTACGGCCGTAACGGAAAGTACCAGCAAACAGATAGATATCAACTACGAAGTTTGTGGACTGGGTGGACAAATGAATTTGATAGCAAGTATATCATATCTGTTGATCCAGTCCTTGGGTCAGATCCTAAAAGGTTGTCGAAACGGCAAAAGACAACAGTTTCAAACGCAGTTCGCTGAACCCCTCAATAAAAAAGCGGTAGTGTGACACTACTTTACTGACCCAATCCCTAAGGACTGGGCACACTACTCACAACAAGCTGGTGACAAACTGGCCACCAAAACCAATACACTAATACATCGGTTTGGTGAGTCACACCAGTGGTATAGAGATTGCATGGTCTTCGCACAAACAGGTGAGATATAATGTAGTGCCGCAGCAGCTATTATATCGCTACCAACCCCCTCTGAGAAGAGACGTCTATTCCCTGGTCCTCTGGAGCTTCTATCCGCATTCACTTCCTCTCCAGAGGAGATTAAGTCATGTCAATCGATCCAGATGATTTACTTCGCGGAGAGGAGGACGTTGGAGACAGTTACTTTGGGCCGATCACTCAGTCAACAGTAGACAGGCAGTCACTGTAACTAGTGAGGATAGCTTGCAACTTCGAAGACGAAATTCAAGTTAACAAAGTGACAAAGAAGGTAGAAATCATTTAACTAGTGCCTATTATCAGGTATTAGTTCTGGGGGGGGGACCAAAGTCCACTTCTGCTCAAGCGATGAATCAAATTGGAGGGTGGTGGAATGGCTTGCATAAAAGCCTTTCTGGGTGACGTGAGAGAGTGAAATTGTTGCGCCGAACATCAACAGTCTATTTCTTTAAGTCCCACTGCGGAAATGAGCGCAAAAAGTGTCAATTAGGTTCATATTTCCAGGAGGAAGGTAACTAATTTAAGATGCTGGTATACTAACTGACAGACTCGACTAATCTTATCGCAAGCATAGGTCGACTCAATTCACAGACGCTGGGTTCTCCTCCAAGATGCAGCGAAGTGTTGGATTATGTATGGATCCCCAAGTGGAAATATCGAATCTATTAAAAATTCAAGGAGACGGTCACATAACCGTTACCGGTTTATTGAAAGTGGGTCACTAAACGACCAGTGGACAAAAACACAAACTGATGCCTAGAGTGGCTACGACGAAATCACTAAGAATAAGCTGACAGTCCGTTGGCAGACGAGCCATAGACTAAGTTTACATAAATGACTCTGATGGTGGCGAAATGCACTCACTTACAAGCTACATTGGTGTAAACGAAAGGCCAAACTGATCCCACATTTTGTGATATTCTTCGACTGAATGTGCCGTACAAAGGCTGCCTCATGTTCCAGTTAAGTCACTCGTTAACACCAACGTAGTTTCCAAATGAGTACTTCGTCAACTGCATACAAACTGGTGTTCAGTCAGAACATAAGGTTGACGGAAGCTCGGAAACTGCCCCTGTCCGATGACCCCTAAGAAGGGCGGAAACTATAGTGGGCTATCGAAGAGGTATCAGCAACATTATACACAGTGTGTTACGTCAAGTCGTCGAGTTTCAGAAACACTTGCACCCACTATCTGTCCTACAATCGCGGATGCTGAACCAGCTGGTTTCACCAAGACTTGTAGAACAGATGAAGGCACTGGATGACATCATCTTTTCGGTTTTAGGGGATGGCTATACTGCAATTTGCAAAAGCCCGCTTAGCCAAAGCGCTAACACCAGGCCATGCCCTTGATATTCAAACTGTAGGCAATTCATGAGTTAAACGCAACGCTCCTGAACTATGCGCAGTGAATGTATGATATTTTTCCTCACGCTGTGCCCATACTTCTTTCAGTCAACGATGAGCTCGACCTTACTCACCACAATCAGATCTACCACGCAAACGCTAGGAAAAATGGTAATGAACTGAAACGAGTAGCCTTATACATTACTGAGACCCACATCGATCAATCGACGGCAGGCCTCTATTTCTGATGAAGATTATTTCGCCTGATCACATGTTACATAAGGAGAATAAATTCACTCTAGACATACGCTCATTGTCGATCGTTCTGGGGAAGTGAAAAATAATTCATACGTAATTTTTATGAATATATGCATCCTTCAGATGATCGAAGGCGGTTCAGTGAAGCATAGAAATGCACTACTTAAGGAAAAAGGCAGCTGGTGTTTTAAGAAAATCCCCAGAAAAACCCTGGCAGAAAATTTCACTTAGAGACAACCTGAGGAGCTAAACTCACTCTAAATAACTATAATAGTCGTTCAACTGCAACACCTATTCGGTGCCTACCATGCCACGCAAAGGAAGAAACCTTGGACACTGTCATAAAACGGACATATTTCAAAAGGGAAACGTCAGTTTCAGATTATGGAATTTGATGCAACAGGTTATTGTAACAGGATGGATGAGGATACCTAGTGCATCTTAACAGGACGGACACTGAACTATTATGTTACTACACTCTCATATGGCTAACGAAACGTACCGTAGAAATGATGTTAAATATGGACACCACATGTCTCCCCCTAGTTGGTCGCAGAGCGCTGATAATGTGCCATCCCCATGGTACGCCGGAGTTAGTGAGCGAATACAAAATAGGTACTCAAAACAGCGACCATACAAGTAAACTGTAAACTCTAGTCCGGAAAACAGAATGCCATGGACTACTATTCATGCTACAGATCATTTGAGCACAACGGACAGACGCTTAGATGTGAACAGGCACTGGATTGCCAGCTCAACTGCTTTAGCTACCTTGAAGTGTAACTACTGAATTCCAGTTAGTAAGCCAAAATTTTAATATTCCCGTGAAATCTCGACAATGCAAGCATAGACAGAAACATTTACCGAATAGTCGGAGCAGGTGAATAGATCCATAGATATCAGACATTCGTTTATCTGTATGCTGTTTCAACAGCTCTGCATACTGCAGGCGCTCAAATTTATAAAGTAACTGCGATCCAACGACTTGGTTGAAATAGTGCTGCAAGCCAGCAATGAATTCATGCCGCAGATCGGAAGTGATCGATACTTTACATTGTGGTGCAGGCATATTCTCTGAAGGCTCCGGTTTTACATCGTTTGTGTTTGCAAACTGCAGGAAATCAAGCATAATTGAAGATATTGGATAGGGAGCAGGAAGTTCGTAGAGCTGAAAGTGTGAAAAAAGGAAGAGAGTTGAGCAGGAAAACAGATGTCTCAGGGAATTAAAACATGATCGTTGGTTAGTGTACATATTCAAGTTAAAAAATAACTAATATGAGTGGTTATTCCTGATCACGAGCTTCAAACAATTAGTGTTGGAAACTCATAAGTGTGGGTATGTCTTGTCCAAAAGGGTGAAGCACTACACCAGGAGTTCCCTCCCTGTAGCGCGTACGAGGTCAGACTCCGACCATGGCGAATGACACCCGTCTGGCCGTACTCCCATGAACTCGTGCTGAACACCGCTCGACCAGTCATCTCTAAACGCAAATACGCTCTTGTTTTTTTTAGTTTGGAAGATGTGACCAAATCGATTCGAAGGATAAAAATGTCCGTTTATGCATCTTCATTAAATTAGGGTATACATCGATTTATGGTATAGACCGCGAAAGGGGTCACGTGACCAATGATATCGACCAGTAAACACTTAGTTCGACATGACACAGTTAAGCAGTTTACAATAAAAACGTAAATGATGCCAAAAGTGACTGATTTATTGAACTTAAACCTTACCAGTGTGGAACGCATAATAGCATCAAGCCACCTTACGCTAAACCCACACTGAAATACAGAAATATGACTGACACCGGCAATCAACGGAGGATTGAAGAGCACCCATATGAACCAATGGACGGCAATTCTAGCACGCAGAAACAGAAGCACACGAAAAACGGAATACGTTCCATATAGAAACCTAAGCCACTGGTGTATTACAGAAGAACGGGAAGGGGATACTGCAGACTCTCATTGCAGTCAGGGGCTAGCGGGTGTGCAAAACTTTTCGGTATTGGACTGAAGTATATGAACGTTCAGTTTACACACCCAAGCACGGCATTCTTCTACGCCTCATAAACATACACCCGGATGAACTTGCTTGTTTGACAAAATAAGTTGCATATAACCGCAGCTATTCCGCTAAATAAACCCTCCCCGACATGACTAGAAGCAAGCTCCAACTGGAGACCTAGTGAGAATGCCGTGTAACGATAAGGACTATAAGCTACATCATTCATACCACTGTATCAATCAAACACGTCTGCACAAACTGCAATGCGAAGGTTGTAGTATTTTTTCAATCTCTTTTTAGTAGGCTCGCTCTACTTACTGACTGTGCTCTACTGAGAGTCGCAAGCATAAGTCCTGTGCACCAATCAAACTTACTCAAATTCACCAGACACTTGCAACAGAAACATAAAGTACTTCCAAGCGGATCCCTCGGATGAAAACCAATTGGACTTACTCGGGCTTGCCTCGTAATCAGATCCCAATCATCCACGAGCCAAGCCTTCAAGCTGGAGGGCAGATCCACTTTCAGCTGAGGAGCAGTCAAAAATCCCTCCTCCTGAAACATGAGAATGGATAACGGGGAAACCTAAGATGTGACAGAGGTTAGAGAAAACCAACAAATGTGTGAGCCGAGTACACATGCTGTAAACGAAAGGGTCATATAAACAACAGAAGTTGGATCTACAAGCCGGATGCATGCGGTATCAGCTGGATAACCACGGAAACTTGCGTAATACCGCACACGTAATTAACGCTAGTCATTTCTATTCATTCGGTTAGTACTAATGGAACAAAGAGGGCACAGGTGTGCTGTGCTGGTCGTAGTTGCATATGGACAGACTGACTGTAGCCTGAACAGGATACGAGGGAATTTTTATCAGCATTTAAAGGGACTTCTACCAGAGATGCGACAGCTTGACATTTTGGTATTAGCTGATGATTTACATGCTAGAATAAGATATGTGCCAACAAGCTAAGCATACTTCGGCGGTTATTTTGGCCTGGTGGATATCCGCTTTAAGGATGATAACAAATGATTTCAAATTGTAGCTTTCGTCACACGATTAGTCACCATGTTTGACCCTACTGTAATACACCCTAGACTACTACAATAGCCATCCGATAACTGGTTTCAGCTCGAGATAGCTCAGTGTTTGAGGCGCGAATTTACTGACCGGAAGGTCCATGGTTCGAGCCCAGCCTTTGCATCTCGACCACTCCGTCTAAGTTTGGGCAACCTATCCGTGTCACAGCCATCGTGAATCCTACGGGTAATGTGGCAGCTAGGCACCGAAAGGGTGTTACAGCTGAACGATTTTACCACCCACTTGCTACCTTACTAGGGCGGTGATGGGTATGCGATGAAAGCACTACTGTGGTAAGGAAGTGAAGTATTCTGCCGCAACTTGAAGGCACTTTGACATAAAAGTGCTTAGACTTGTCTCTTAAAAGCGTGTTTGTCTCCAGCAAGAGACGACTGAAACTTTAAGGTAATAGAAGTCCAGTTTCCGGAAGAAATCGCTTGTGACTGATCCCTCTTGAAGGGCATAGTTGCGCCACCAAAATGTGAATGGTCGTAGAATCTTGGGAGAAAACTCTTTGAAATCCCCGAATTCACCGTAAGGCTTATGAGAGCAGAACGTGATGGCGCCGTCTGAATGATGTTTGTGTTGGCATGGACTATCCAAGTGGAATAGTGATTACGGCGACGTAAGGTCCAGTGCATTAAGAAAACTGCTCCTCAAAAGTGCCTAATTTGGTTACCATTTCGCGTGATCTGTCTCACCAGATGATTGAAGAAGCGCCATGCAAATGAAACTGACATCGTGAGACCCCCGGTCAACTCAGGAAGAAACACAACTCTAATGCACCTGGTCAAATGGGTATTTGGTGCCGAAATAGAATAAGACCTTGTGCCCGAGTATTACGTCTCAGTCAATGCTGGGTGAGAAACTTGCGCCCAGAGAACAGCAGGTGGTCCTTTTCAGAATTGGTAAATGATCGCCCGAAAAGTATTAACTCCAAAAGAAATCTCATGGGACTGTGCCGAGCTGGACGTATTCGAAAAGTTTCTCTGGTAGCAGGTCATCGGGGAGGCTACTATAT
>SJOL01002939.1:486814-499518 GCA_004794785.1 Opisthorchis felineus | reverse complement strand
ACACCCGAAGAGCAAGCCATGATGATATCGTAGCCAACCTTCTAAAAGATAGCCAAAAAACTGAGCGGTTACGAGTATTGTTAGCAGGTCTTTCGAAGCAGTTATCGTAGGTAAAACGTACATTCTCTATCGAACCATCATGTGGTCCGGTTCGTCCTTTCCGTCTTCTGTTAGACACAGGTGTATGTGATGCTGGTGGGACATGCTCCTCTTGTAATGGGGTTTTTTGGGGCTCTGAAGGCTTGTTAGAGCTGATAGGTGTGGGTTCCGGTGGTGGTGTTGTGTTTGTTGATTGTTTGGGTTGTTCGGATAAACTTGAGACTTCGTCAGACGGTTTCACCTTCACTTTGGGTTCTGGTTGGTTCACTTCTTTGGTAAAAACAGGCAGTTGTCAGTAGGAAGACCAAGATATGTGAACAAGTACCTTGTTGTTTGTTCTCGACTGGTCGGAGAGTTTGTTCAATTTCTTCCATTATCTCTGGTGGTGGATAGGATTGTTTCTTCAGGTCCGACTTGCGAAGTATTTTTACCTTTTTGCCAGATTTTCTAAACGGCACCGATTAGAGTTATTATAGTGGGGGTACACACACCGTACATTTGTTGTTCCAACTCTTTTTGTTTTCGTAAGCCTTCTTCGTTGTACTTGAAGATACGCTTGTCCGTGACCCATTCGTCCCAACTGTTATCGTAATGAAGTGAGCGACCTCGGTGAAAAGAAAACTGACTTTTTGTTCCAACCCTGATAGTGGACAAAATAGACTACACCATCCTCTTTAACTTTTACATCAAGGCACTGCGTTGTGGGCAAGAGAGAATGGATGAATACAATGGAAGGTTACCTTGGCCTCATAAAGGAGAGGTCCATGAAAACACAACAACTTTTCGCCTGACAGACTTGAACGTAGTAAGGCAAAAGCAACACATACCAGGTTCATATTTTGGAACCAAATTCGGGGCAGTGGCAGACATTTTGTACAATTCTTCTGGAAAAACGCGACCGCAGTACTAGATCAATGTCTAGACTGGAATAGAGGAAGATAACAATATGTTAACAACTAACACCTCATAATACCTCAGTCTCGACTTGAACAGATACAATACTAGAAATACTAGGAGGGTTGGTTTAAATATTGTACGGGTCATTGGTAACAACGCGGCAGAGACGAAAGTATTGGAAAATACAAAAGCAGCGCATCTGGAAACAACGGAACCAAGTAAACCGTTAGAAGTCGCAAAGGAAGTTTCATCCGTTGTGTTCAGGAGGTGGAAAAATCAAACGAACTGGATTTGACCGGTATGTGTTTGAGAGGAAGAGACATCATCGTCCAATTATGCATCGAAATCAAAAATTTGAAAATTTCTCGCGGGTGCCAAGGCACAAATCGATCGAAAAGGAGCACAATTGGCCGAGGGCCTTCAGAGATTAAGGTCAGGTTCTCACGAGTCGTTACATATCTTCAACACTAAATTCACGTTGGTCATACGGATTGATCCACTTGACTGTTGGGCTCCTAGATCTGAAGCAGTTGCTGGCAGTTGGCCTCCTTCAACACAATTTCTGAAGGAAACCAAAGAGCTTGAATGGAACATCGACACCACCCGCCGTCAATAAGAGAAATCCAGCGTGAAATATCATTCCTTGAAAGGGACAAGACACCCAACCCAGAGGGCCTACATCCCGTAATTTTCAAAGGTAGTGGAGCCATCGTGAACAGCCTGACGACCTCACTGTGGAAGACTCGAGACGAAAACAGAACACCGGTGGAATGGAGCGCCTCGATGTGATGTTAGTCTTCAAATAGCAAGCAAGAACGTCATGCGGAAACCATCGTGGCATCAACCTGGTAGCCGTGGTATACAAGGCGCTCTCTGGCATTATTTTGTGCACGTTGATCGATCAATGGGAGAGACAAACTCTGGAGAATCAAGCTGGGTCACGCCCTGGCCAATGCACCGACCATATCTTTACCTTGAGACAAGTCCTTGAGCTGCCCCTCACTTTCAAACATCCCAAGTTGGTCGTTTTTCTTAAGCTGAAAGCTGTTTTTGAATCTGTCGATCGACAGAAATTTTCGCGGGGTTTGGCGATCAACGATGCCCTTACCAAGTTTATATCCTTTATGAGGGCACCGTACGCGCGTACGAGAATACTGCAGGCTCCTGTTTGAGTTCACTACGATTGGTGGTGTAAGACAAAGTTGCCATCTCTCACCATTCCTTTTCAATTTGGTTACTGACGTGCCACTCGAGACTTTTCTGCCTGGCTCTGAAACCTCGGGGATCGAAATACTCCCTGGACGCTCGCTCACGGACATTGGGTATGTAGACGATCTTGCTCTCCTTGGTTCAGATCCTTCGAAAATACAAGTCCTTTTAAAGAACTTAAATAATTCTACCGCACAGTTAAACATGCGCTTCACAGCTAGAAAGTGTAATATTACTGCAACATTGGGCGAGATCAAACCCGAATCCCATGCTTGCGGATGAGCTAACCGACGTGGGAGATAAGTTTGTACGTCTATGTACTTGTATAAGTCCCGGCGGACTAGCGATGCACGAAATTACTTCCCGAGTTAGGAAGGCCAGGGGAACATTCGCCAAGCTCCGACATTTGTGATACCGACGTGACATCAGCTTGACTGTCAAGGGAAGAGTGTATAATGACGCGATCCAATCTGCCGTACTTTGCGGATGAGAGACGTGACCGCTACATGCTAAAGATCTTTGAAAACTCCCGCTTCACCATAGGTGCTTTCGAAGCGTTGCGCGCGTCTGGTGGGGACATGAGATCAGTAAGGCTGACTTTTTCCTGGAAAGGTCACTCTTTGATTGATCAGCTGGTCACACTTCACAGACCACGCTTGTTAGGCAATGTACTTCGTATTCCACAAGACCGTTCGCCTCGTAGAATCCTCTTAGTCTACGTTATGAGGATGGAGACGAAGAAGAGGGGGTCAGTCCATGACCTGGTAACTCAGTCGGGTCGATAACTGCCGTATCCCGGGTGGGGACCACATCACGAAATAAACCAATGGCTTGCGACGTTGACAGATATAACTGTCATACAACCAGTGGTAGTCTTGCAACAAAGCTACAGCCTTACCCGCGTAATTCTCATCCCACGCCATACCGAACTATTTGACGTCAAAGGACCGATTGAACCGTCCCGTTGAACACGTGCCCCTCGTCCCACTGTTTTCCTTACCCTCGGTGAACGGAGCTGTAGCGGCTTGAACCAGTGCGCGGTTTGTTAGATGAAAACCTGAACTGATTGTCTACTAACTCTGGTGGTTCCGAAGCCGTGAATAGCTCTGGAAGTGTATTCACCTGGTGTTGCAGTTTGAAGGTGCAAAGCGTGCATTGAGCCATCTGGATAACTGGGTGTATTTTGCAGTAAACTATGAATCTGAGCCGTCAAGCGCGCCATTACCTACGTACCGAGTTTCTAAGGTCTTCCCCTGGGAGACGTTCTGTGCCTTACCGAACTGCGAGAATTCTTTCAATAACCGACTGGACAACGGGCTTGCATAAGACAGATGATGGAGAGAAGCCCTGACAAACATCACTTTTGGCGACACAGAAAACAGGATATTCTTTAAGCCCATAGATGTCACAGTACACAGATCGAAGTGTGGGGAATTGAATTGAATTTTGGATGCAGTGCAGCACTGGTCTTCGCCATTGCGAGCCAGGTATCCATGGGTTTCATAATCAACACTCTCGACGTAAGCTGCATTATGAGTAGGAACTCCAGGTTGTGGTGTTCGGCTTGGGATCCTATACATCCAAAACCTGTTGTACAAGCCAAGCGACATACAATTAGGAGCAGATCCATAAAATCGGGAATACATCAAATCCATAGATGAATTCCACTGTCAGACTCGTTTTCCGGACATTTATCCAAACTTTCCCGACTGAATGCTCAACTGAGCACGCTTGACATCAGCTCAGACTTTTGCTTCATTTCCGTTGTTGTGTGTTGTTTCAGGTCAATCGGATTGGGTGCCCGACTTAATGCTTCACTAGATAGTAGTGAATACCTTCCTCGGACAGAGAAGCAATGGACTGTCAACCAGTTTATAGCCTGTCACACGTTGTCATCCGTTCACTCTTGTAAAAAGATCACCGAAAGTGAACAGGACCTCAGCAGTAAGCTAGTCGGTATGACAGATACACGAAGCCTGTTTCTCGCACCAACTATCCGAATCTGTCTTTCTGGCATGCGGAAAGCAGTAGGCTGATAGAATTGGGCCCGCTTGTCATAAAATTGGTGGCAAGTAATATAAGTACACGTTTTAGGTATAATCATAAAAAGTAAGATAGACACAAAGATCCTCAAAATAGTGCTCATATTCCGCACGCCTAACTAGTAAATCAACAAGTTCAAACCTAGTGTCGCTGAACTTTTGGAAGGACTTAGTTGTACGGTTGAAAAACTCGGAAGAATTTCAATTCCAGTTTAGAATTCTCAATGGGAAGTGTCGTCGAATGAATGGCTTCCTGAGCTCGCGTGTGCCTTCTTTTATGTCTGCGGTGCCAAAGGATGAGGAGGTGAAACTTCAATTAGATCATGTCATCGTATTCTTGGAAAGTGAATAGAAGGTCTTCTCTGAGGCGACGAGTTTTTTTAGACTGAAGTTTCAAGACCTACAGGTAGCACACAAACTATTTAAAATCTCCATCGTCCTCACTGCAACCCTGTCAAACATCGGCCCATCCTCTATACAACTTGAGGTGACGGCTTGGCTGTCTAACGCACTTTCCATTGAGTGGTTGAAAATTGCGTTTTAGGCCCGGAAAGCGAATTTCTGACAAAGTACACAATTTCAAAAGCCTTCCAGAATCTAAGTGCCCAAGTTCTTCCGGAGTTTGCCCCTGGAATAGCGCTACAGGACACTATGAGAGTGAGGAAGCGTCTTCCGGACGCTTTGCTGAAAGACGCGAACGCACCTTAGGTCACTAATCGACAGACCTTAGTTCTTTGACCATTATACTCACTTGCGGTGTGTCTGGGTTGTGAGCATCCCAAATCTTCAGGTCGGTTATGAAGGGTAGGTAGGTTACACAAGGATTCTCCACATAGGAAATAAAAGCGGTGTTAAGAATGAACTCTGAAAAACATCTTACCTAAGTTAGGCTGCCTCAAAATGATTGTAGTAGGCTCGCGTTAGGTCTCTTACCCATCCACTTTTATTTTAGTTGTACAGCAGGGAAGCATCAATGCTGATGCATCGATCCATCATCATCGGACGGCAGAAGCCTGCCCCTAAAGAGTACTCGGCGTTCAAGTCGAATTAACTTGCTCCAGACGCCTTTCTCTTGAGGCATTCGAACGCCGGACCGTTCCAGTTCCAGTGGGTTGAGAGCATCAATTCTATACTTAGTTATTCCGTGGCTGTCTAGTTTGCCGGACGCGATGATTGTTCGAGGTAAGCAAGAACAGGGATTGGATCGCGTATTCCATTGAGCGTCCCTCGACTCTACCACTAACTGCAAGCGTTCCCAAAGGCTCTTTATTCAATATGATGACGAATAGATGAAGGGGTTCCTTTGGCTAGCCTTAAGTAAAGTTGTGTCCCCTGGTGTTTATAATTCTTCCCGGCTCGGAGATAGATTGAGCTGACATTATGTTCGACAGGCATATTACTTTGAACACAGAGCTTAGATGGCTCAGTGGTTAGAGCACGAATTTACTGACCGGAAGGTCTGTGGTTCGAACCCGACCTCTGCCTCTCGAGTTCCCCTGTTTAGACTTGGGCAACCTGGCAGTACCCCAGCCCTCGTGCTTCCTTCGGGTGGCATGGCAGCCAGGCACGGAAAGGGCGCTACAGTTGAGCGATTATCTTTGTCATTATTATCTTTTAGAGCTTAGATCCACTCTGGTTCTAATGTATTCCAACATGAAAAATATTCAGTGGTATGGATCTTCAACAAAAATGAGTTTCCGCAGCTCTTGGATCAGGCCCATTCTTGATGAAGGAAGTCACTCCTTCTTCAGGGAAAGAAGGTTGGGGATTGCGTTTTCGGACCGGTTCTGATCTGTTTCCGTTAAAACTTCCAAAGGCTGTCCACATGTCATCTTTCAGTAGTGTGTTCCGGAATTTTAAGCATTTTTCTTCACCCAAGCCGCTTAACATTCTGGCGGTATCACAGCCTAAGGATCTCGAACCGTAGATAGCTTGCAAGCTACCTGCATCTAAATTATGCCCCAAGTCAGCCGAAAAGGTCACCCGTTTTGCGAATTATTTCTCTTCGGCAAGATCGATTATCTGACCATTTGCTCATCGTCCTTTCAACCTCTCTGGATTACCTGGTTAAAAAACGATGAGGCTCTACCGAAGAGTGTCCAGTGTCGGACCAATAGTCATCTCTTTCCTTAGCCGCCTGCCACACTAAGCTGGGTCTCCCCGCCTCAACCTAATCCATTTAAATATGGATGCTTTCTTAAATGTTGCACGCTCACATGGAGGATCTTTGTGGCCGACAAATAGCTCATCTTTACCCTACCGCAACATTTGCCTAAGGGGTTACTCCTTACCCTGTTCCAAGGGTGACTTACAGGTAAGGCCAAACGTAACTTTTGGCTTCAACTGCCCTAGCGTACTGGAACCATCTCTCGAATTCCGAAGTTGACGCCTCCGAATTGGTTGTGTTCAGGGTAACCGTTGATATCAGGGCGTGCCGCTTAAGTCTGATCCGATTTTGAGCGACTTGTACCTCGATTTACTGTACCATCATTTTCAAGTATATCAAAAACAACGCCCATATCTAGCCTTTCAATCTCACGCGGTTTCAACTTGTATCTTGTATCATTACTCAAATTACTTAATTACTGCCTCAGGCCAAACCCACCAAAAATGATGTTAGCATGCTTTGCTACAGCCCCCAGTCCATTGACTATCAGAAACCACACTTCATCGACTCGAAGCTACGAACCTCCAGCTTCTTTGTGTATGAGCCAAATGGACGTTCCGCTGCGCCGATGTACTGTGGATCCATAAGATGGAGGCAGGATCGTAAAGCGTTGGATCTTCAGGTCACACAGGGTGTACCAAGTAGCAGATCATCATCACCACAGACAACAATATACCAGTAGGGGAAACTGATGTTTAACTTTTGTCCAATGGTGGAGGAAGAAGGCCCAAGCAGAATGCAAAAGGAGAGGAGTGGGAATTTATTACAGGCAGTTTTGTCCCTGAGGAAAATGACCAAGAGCAAGGTGCTCACACCCTCCAAACCCAATCAAGTACACACAGTACACAATAAACAGTACGCCAACAGCGGGACTGACCTAACGAACTTCGCGAACGTCACCCAAAACGAGCCCAACACAACAGACAGGCTCTAGCTAGACAAACTGACAGCAAGCTCGCCAACGGGATCGGTTACGTGTGATGTCCTGTGGGGCTTTCAGCAACGCGCAAGAACCACATGGACCCCACCCAGGAAGGAACGAAGAGCCAACAGCCCTCAACCTGACAGTAGTCACCTGTTCTTCATGAACCTCTCTCCAAAAGCAGTACGGAGTGGAAAACAAAACTTTCTTTGGCAACTGGTGCCACAACCACCTTAACCTGTTAAAGCTTATCTACTGTCTTAGTAAATCCGACTCATTACCTAATACTCGCTTACGGATTGCTTCACTACGTACTCACTGAAGCTAGTTGATATCTGGCATTTCCTAGACATCGGTGATCAAATACCTGGAAACGTTCGTCTTCAGATCGGAGAGCTATAGCTGATTGACGCACAAGTAGGAACTAACCAGTGAAAAACGATTAGTTCGGCCAGCGCGGGTTCTTCCGGAAGTTGACAAAGGAACAGCGCAAAGACGGATACTTACGGAGATCCAGTCGAGTACGGAAGTTCCACCTCGATAAATGAGAGTTATGGAAACACAAGCGTAACCCGCTGCAGCAGATGCAGAAACGCCTTAAGTTAGTAGGCGGTAGTGCCTAGAAAATAGGTGCCGCAAGCTCGACTACCATACACAGATACTGTATTAGAGTTTCGGAATCCCAGCAAGTATCTATGGACGGTGTTGGATAAAAGATAATCATTCAGCTGTAACATCCTCTCGGTGCATAGCTGCCATGCCACCAGAAGGAAGCACGAGGGCTGGGATACTGCCAGGTTGCCCAAGCCTAGACAGGGGAAGTGGAGAGGCAGAGGTCGGGTTCGAACCACGGACCTTTCGGTCAGTAAATTCGCGCTCTAACCACTGAGCCATCTCGCCCCGGTGTTGGGCGTGCGCACCAGAGCAGCCTGTTGGCCTACTTACTTCAAAATTCGTACATCAAAAGTAGCCATAAAAGGAGGAACAGAGTTTGAGGTGGGCGCAATGGTGTAGGAGTGAGCGGCGGCATGCTACTAGTCACTTATTTCGATGCACGGCTGACGTGCCTATACCCGGGTTCCAAGAACGGTGGGCGTTAATGGGAAAGTAATTAGCGGGATAATACTGAGGAAAGATGGGAGATATCAGCAGTAGCCTGTTTTCATCTACCCGCCCTGCGAACCGGCAGGCACTACGCGACGGCCGATATAACATAAGATCATTTTTACTCGTAAGGTCACATGTGGTTTGAGATACTACCAGGAGGATAATTATGGCATTCAGTCAAACCCCTGGGCCCAAGAGCCAAACTGCAAGGTGATGATAGTTGGTGTCGGACTACCAGATCTGTGTAGCCTTTAAGAGACATGCTTTTACACATACTCCATCCCTCCAAATTGGAGCGCCAGTTTTACTTCTATCGACTAATCAGCCTGGTATGATTGTGAATGTCACAAGACAACCCCCAATATGGCTCAGTGGGTCACGGAGGTGCGTAAACCGTAAAGTAACGTTATAGTCCAGTCTCTTAGTGACCAAGGATAGGCCGAACAGAGACGACTGAGGATGCAGTTAAGTGGTTATGCAGTAAAACCGTCCGAAATTTGCGTCGAGTCTCTGATTAAGGGACCTCATAAGACGAAAGAAATCGACTTGTGAAACGAGTAAGTTACAGATACGGTTCAGTTAGTTCAGTTTGGCAACCCCGAACCGTGGAGTATGCACGGTAGTTCGGGTCACTACATCTTATGGCGGCGAATAGCGTAGCATAGAGATACAGAAAAACAAGGAAAAAACGAACGGGCACACTGATGATTAGGAACAAGCGAAGCGACACAATGGTGCTGCTGGCCGCGTGACACAGCCATTTCGGTGGGTACCTCTATCCACTGATGCTGTGGGTCTCTGATATCCCACCTAACAGACGACAAGCACCAGCGCAACCATCATCATTATCATCATCATCGTCATCATCAGAGACCGCAACATCAGTGTCGACCCTGACACTTCACTGCCAGACAACTATAAAGTTAATTTAATTATACTTAGAACCTTAGAGTGAAAGGAAGAGAAAAAGTGTGGGTGAGAGAGGGGGCCTATGGCTGACCTAAAATAAAAAAACATAATCGTTCAGATGTAACACCCTTTCGGTGCTTTCAAGGTGCCAAGTAACGCTCAGACCTAGACAGGAGGACGATTAGGGCCCTCAACCAGAACCTTCGGCTCAAAAGCCTGGTTACGGTGTTTGGCGGAAAATGCAAGTGCATTGCCATTCTCATAGTACAAGTAACCATACATGTTCCAACCCCCAACCTGGGGGACCAAGAGACTGTGTTGGTCAGACCTCTAACCATTGACCAAACTGGTATGAGAAACTCTGTGAGTGTCGCCTGGACACTACCCAGTATAACTTAATGGGTCACGGAGGCAAACAAACCGTCACACCACGGTAAGGTCCAGTCTCTTCGTGACGGACCAGCGCAATCATGCTCCGGCTCTAGGTCATGCATTGTGCATCCTGTGGTGCTTTCCATTTGGAACCTGTCTCGCCAAACTGCGAGGCAATTGATCACCTGGCATACGGAACACACCATCGAGCCAGCCAAATAAAGATATCAACTGGACAAGCAGCTAATTTGTTACCAAAAGCCATTTGTCGCAATTCAGTCTTGCTAATTGTGTTGTTCCCATGAAACATGTACAAGGCTTCGAAGGGACCTGTGGTCAAAGACATTCTGTTGTCTTCAGCGCACAGTGGTCAGGCTTCACAATCTCAAAGAAATACTAGCGGCACTGTCACACTTTCACCGACAGGCCAATGCCAAGTAGACTACAGAGGTGTTTGAGTTTAAAGGAAGCAGAACGGTCTTCAGAGCCCCTAGCAATCACTTCGTCAGCAGTGCTGCCATCCAACGTGATGCAAACACCCAACTGGGGAACTCTGTTCACCATCCCTAATGGCTTTGATATCATGGTCTAATTTGGTGGGATACTCGCCCAATCCTGTAATAACACGATGAAAGTGCAAAACATGTACTAAACAGCATTGCGACATGGTTTATATTAGTGTATTTTCGTGTATTTTGGGCCCGGATTGGAGCTGAACAAAACAGTGTATTATCGTCCGCAGACTCCAGGTTTTGGAGTTTTTTCCGAGGAAGAGGCTCCATACCAGAGGCAGAAGACATAGCGAACGCTCCTTTGATAAGCATTTTGATTACGAAGTTGAGAAAGGTGACAAAAGGCAGCACTCTTGGTGATAAACCCAGGAGAATATCATCCGCTTGGTTTTCATGACTGTGCCTCTCACGAGTGCTGGTAAGGTTGCATAGGGTGACGTTGGTGTCTGAATCTTTCAGCTGTAGCACCAATTTGGTGCCTAGCTACCATGCCAAGAGGAGGCACGGGGGTTGGGATAATGCCAAGTTGCCCAAACCTGGACAGGAGCAATCGAGATGCGGGTATTGGATTCGAACCAAGGACCGTCCGGTCCGTAAGCTGGCGCCTTAACCACTGAGCTATCGCGAGCCCGATGGTGAATAAACTGAAATCCAATTAATTCTTACGTTCAAATACGGTTAACACGAAGATGGATAACTGTCTTTGGAATAAAACCATTGTGATGGTGTTCCATCTTCAGATAGTGACCGAAGTTTGGTTGTTGATGCTAAAGTTTGGAGAGGAAGATTAGGTGCTGAAAAAATCCGAAACGCAGATGTGAAGTCCCCGCATAAGCTCCTACAAGTAACCATGTGTAAAGCGACAAGCCGTTCGTCGTACGGTCGGCTGTGGTTCTCGAGTGAGTGTACTGGTCCTCTGTAGTTAGTGCTTCAGGGTTATATCAACGCGCTTGAACTATGTGATCGGGGGTTGGACGAGGCGTTTTATATGGGGTCTGACGTAGGGACGTACGTCATCATCGACAGCACAACACCAGAGTTCAACAATGATGCTTCGCTACCGTACACCCATGATTCACTTGAAAACTTTATTGTACAGAAAAGAATAAAAGTGGATGGAAAATGGACTTAATACTAGCCTACCACAATCATTCCGAGGTGCATATACCTCCGGACACTTATTCAGGCAGTCTAAATAGAAACTGACAAGAACGTCATCGACACCTATTAGCAGCCGTATCTTACAGCGTCTTCAACCAGGCGCAGTGAGGATCACGTGGTCCCCATCCTAGAAGGCGAGTCGCACCGACGGCACTAAGACTTTTCGTAATCTCCTTCATACCTCTATACAAGGTCAAGAGTTGGCCACCTCTCTGCTTCTGCTACTCTGAATCGGTCACGGAAAACAGCACTCTCATCAGCACGCCCAACATATGGCCTAACCAACACAGCTTCTGGTGTTGGACAAATTATTCGATGGAAGACCCGTTGAAAAGTCGAAAACTCGGCTTTTAACTGCCTCGTTACGGATTCGCCGACACCAACCCACACTAACTATGGTTCTGAGACAACGACTGTCAAAGATTGTCAAGTGATTGCCGAAGCCGACGGCAAAAACGTGCGGCGGAGGAATTCCAGGTGTCTTTTAACATCCTGAACCAACATGAAACCTGCTGAACGACAATTTTCAAGCCTTTCTGCGTGATGACTCGTAAGTGGTGTTGTTCAAAAGAGTAAGTTCAGAGATAGGGACCGCGTCCTCGTCCTAGAAAAGCAATTGGTTATCAACAGACCAATAGTAAACCACCTACAGATCTTCCTGGAGTGTGTCGCAGTCCTGCGTCACTCGTATCCATTTGCACAGTCTGGTGTTATCGGCAGACAATTCGTCTTATGACGATAAAATCATGGGTAGACGGATTGTGAAGGAAGTAGTTGTTGGTTCCGTGGCACACCACAGTGGATCGGCTTAGGGTCGGACATTGTCCAACGCACTCTGATGGCTGACATTTGCCGACTCAGATAGCCTCCCACCAACTGCAGTTGTGAATCCTGCGACTCTAGATGACCAGTTGTGTTAGCAAGGTGTTATCTTGCGTTTTGCCAAAGGCCTTGAAGAGGTCTTTCTATCCAGGCATTCGGATTTTTGGTCCATCTGATTCTAGCGAGCGAGGGACCCGTGAGATAGTTCTTGTGTTTGGACCTGTACTATCCCTGTTAAGTATATTCTATAGCTTCACATATGCTCGTAGATGATATGTTACGATGGATTCCATCACTTGGAGGGCTCAAGTCGTTGGTCAAAAGCTGACTGGGCCGGAAAATCTACCTCTCAATAGTGTGGTGTTATGTAACTTTCTTTTGCTTTCATTATAACGTCACGTATTTCATCAATTTCATAAACGATTTTTGTTTGAATACGCAAAACCACAAAAACGCGCATTTGTACAAATTACATACAATACAGG
>SJOL01002939.1:419158-447144 GCA_004794785.1 Opisthorchis felineus | reverse complement strand
GAGGCGTATGCAAAACGTGGATGTGTGCTTTTGCATACTCGTGCAAAAATGCGATGTGTGGACGAAGCGAAATGAACTTGGTTCTGTAACACCCTGAAGTACTCACGGAAATGTATCTTTCGATTTTTCGGACAGCTGCACAATGATGGCTAACGGGCACACGATAATGTACACTTGTCATGTCGCCCCATGGGCAAAGCAAAAACTGGGACGTATGAAGATCTGATATATACTGATAACCATCCTTCAAGTGGCTTTGCATATAGTGTGGATTCAACTAAAATTTTACTGCGAAAGGCAACTACAGAAATTCCAAACCAAACGACCGAACCAAAGTCTATCTTGCGCAATGAAAGCTGGTTAATAATCTGACCCTGTCTTGTATCCCAAACGTCTCAGTATGATCGTTAGAGTGGTTCACATTTGAGAAGGCACTTGACATACTTAGTTTGTTGATATTCTACCGAATACTGCCCACACTTGTTTGCTTAGGCGTATTACTGAGCCGTTCGTATCGATTTTGCTTTCCAGTTTCCACTAACGCCGCAATGAGTACTCAGGGTTCGGTTCCAGCCAAAATTCCATTCTTCCTTCGGCCGGATGTCAGCGCCATCTCTTAATGTGTACAACGAACATGTTTACCATACTTGGTCGGCCAATGCACAATGGATTTGAAAGATTAGGAAGACCAGCACAAAACCCGCAGAAACACCACAGAAATAGCAGATTCGGCGGACTAACTCCGTTAGACCGTCGAAAGGTTTGTTGTCCCATTCCTGGCGGCTGGATTGCTTCTTTGAAATGGTCTGGAGGGGTGTTAATCAGTGAGGTTGATATACCAGCAAGTTTACCTTACCTCTTGTCCAAAAACCTATTTGTGAGACCGTGAACATATAAAATCGTTATGCTAAAACACTCTTTCTGACCGCCCTGCACATTGGTTGTAAGACAGCTACCCAAACTAATCAATTCGAACTCTGAGGAGAAACTGAACACTGTTTTTTTGTTCATTAAAAGAGATCTTTCTGACTGTTTCTCCGTCTGAACTCAGTAAATCTGGTAATCTGCTCACCGGGCCTGAAGAGGCTTCTGTGTCAAACGATAAAAGTTGCCTCACAATAAAGCCACAAATTACTAAACAAAACTTTCTAATCAATGGTATTTCGACAGGTTCCAAACTCTGACCCTCTGTTCCATGCCAAATGATCTAAAGCTTGAGGAAAGTTTAGTAGACTACCAGTTACTCAGAAACCAGTGTGAAATCTAGGCAACCAGTGCGGCCGCGTAACAGCACCTTGTGGGAGAAACGGATTAGGCCAAACATATTTTCACCAATCGTACGCTCTATAACGTTCATGCTAATGTGAACGCAGTTGCAAGTGATCCATGGGCCAGTGCGGGTTGAAGAATTGGACCGGTCGACGGTTCGGATTTCTCCTTTTGTTCAGGCTGAATCACGTCATTTCACCACTAAACATGGTTTGTCTGATTTGTGTTAAGTCCACTACACCTAATCTCGTTAGCTGTCTGCATATGTGGCGACCATAATGCATTTGGAGTAGGAGGGGTGCTCAGTTTACAAAAGTCTTGTACGTTTATGAGAATAAGTGTCTTTTGTTGTTTTGTTAACCCAGATGCAATCGATGCATCAGCTTAGACGTGGTCAGATGTCGTTCGCCTGACCAAAGGTTAGCAAGATTACGATGAGAATAACAACTCAGGTTTTTCCTCATCAATAATCACGATGGTTCGATTTATCAGTCGGGAAGGAGTGATTGTAAAAAAATCAAATAAAATTAACTGGAACCTAATCAGTCAATTGGTTTTGTGCTCAGTTTCGATTTTTACAGATAAAATGGGTTTGTTCAATAAAGGACCGTTGGCTCGTCACTTAGCGAGCAGATATACTGGCAAGGCTGCCTCATCCAGAAGTCACTCAGAGTCCTGTGAACGTGCGTCGGAGACTCATTCAGAACACCATAGTTCTTAAGGATAGCCAAGTACTTCTGTCGGCAGAGAGCAAGTGGTTGAAGGGGTGAGGACGGCATGACGCCTGATTATGTAAGCAGAGTACTGAGACCTTTGAAAAGCATTCCGATTAAGCGAGGTTTGGTATTGAACTCAGTTCCATTTTCTGGATTTTGTGGACCAGAATTTGAAGGTATGGGACTGAAATGAGTGTACAGGATGAATATTTTATTGCACGTTCTCCGAAAAAGGCTGATTTGTCCACTGCGTTCACCATATTTACGGGGGTGGGTGGTAGGCACCACAGGTGTGTTGGTTGGCAAGGTTTATTCGTCGTCCGCCGTAAGCCTCGCCACTGAACTCGCACAGTAAAAATCGCTCATGTAAAGTTTAAGTTTGTAAATCTAATGGTGTGTACAGGGTGTTTCTGAATGACTGCGATGGTAGCAGTATGATGCGGAACTCCTATAGACATTTTGAAACAAGTGGATTAATTCCACCATTCACTCGAAATGTCTGCCGAAGGGTTTTGACACCATGCAACAACGCCGGAGCCCGGGATCACACAGGAACGTGCGTCTGACGTCTTGTCCAACTTTCCATGGATTCATCTGAAATATGGTGGTACTAGGTGGATCACTGTTCCGTTAAAGTGTCTTGTTTGTGTCAGCTTTGTCAAACTTAACTGCTACTAAGCATGTGGAATATCAACTATATTTATGAGGTCTGCTTTTTTCTGTTTAGTGGGTGGTTCATTTATCCATGAGCGCGCTCACCAAACTTAATTGTTCGGACAGGAAGGCTAAGTAGATAATTTGTTTAGGGACTCTGAGTACCTGGACAACTAGTAAATGGGGAGTGGTACTCAGAAGTTCATTCCGGGCCTTATCGCAATTAAGGTAAATGTTACGACAGATATGATAATCATTTTGTTGGACTTCGATGTCCGAAAATCACCCATTTTTAAGTCTGTATGTCAATGATCAAGCTTAGTCAATCAACCAAATAGGATTGACCTTATTTAGGAATATGTTGCATGTTCTAGAGACTGGTTTTGAGGAAGTAAGGATACCACGAGAAGGTTAGCTAACGCGTTAATGATAACGTCCTTGGTTGGTGCGCTCAACTCATGGGGCGTTTCATGAGATTCGCACTGCTGCTGATTCCCAACAAGGATGAAACAGGTGTACAGGGTTTCGCGGCTTTTTAGTGTAGACTGGCTTCACTGACAGGATAAAATCTCTAATGAGAATTAGCGAATCTCCTTATATCACCACCAGTCATAGGTCGTCATTTGGCACAGTCCTTGTTAGTTGTATAATGATATACAAGAAATCAAAGGGCTGATACCAGTTTCCAGATTTGTCTGCCTTATCAAGTCAGTGGAGATCTAAGCAAGGTAGTTAATACCGTATACCACTTTGCGGAACGCACGGTGTTGGCTAACGGGAGCGTACTTTAGCCTGTTAAGAATAAGACCGGTGGAGAAGGGAGTTCTAAAGGCAGTGGTATGCATTAGCTAAAGGTAGGGGTAGCGCAACCGTGTGGCGTGTAGTGCATGCACCGGATTGGCTACTGTCCCAGACCTTTCGCGAGCCACACTAATGTTGGATATATGTAGCTGGAAATATGAAGCAGCGTTGTTCGAATTGTCAGTGGCATGTGTAAAACTTCACTATCGGGCAAATGTGGAGAAGTTTGCTGCATATGCTAGGATGTTATTCCATTTCAGTGGCCTTCTATGTTTCTCCTAACTTTACATCGTAGAGGCAGTCTATCTAGTAGTACACTGAATAGGTAGTGGCAAAGTGGTACCTAGTTGTTCAAGATAGCGTGGAGCTTATTAGTAGTTTCAGAGATTTTTAAAATTTCAATCAAGATTTCGTCTTACAAGTGAAACCACCAATCTATGCTAAACGTTGGTAAGCACTGTGCAGCTATTTTGTCCTTGTTCTCAATGGTCAGCAGTACGCATCTCATAAATTTCTAGGGTGATTAAAATTTGCAGTTTTCTGGTTAGAAGTTGAAGACTATACCGTTCAGTCACGAGTGGTTAATTGGCACTCTGATTAGCTCGCACCTTGGTATGACATCTTGAACGACACATGTGGTCACTTCCTCAAAAGCAGGATTTTATTCGACTTTATAGATCACCGGGTAGAGTCCAGGGAGTTACTGGGATGTGGTCAAAGCAAGTTAGCATGAATGGTACCAGTAGCTCAAAAGATATGCCGAAGATTTTAGACCTATACTCGCTCACCTAATAAAGGGCACCCTCCACGATGAAATGGACAGCAAATAGAGCAACTTATTTTTCAATTGTGTGTCCTTCATTCTTGGTTGTGAGCGGAACTTGGATGAAAGTACCAGATTCCCACTACCGCGTCCGAAATCTCACACACATTTCTTTAAAGCATATATATATATTTCACTATATATTTACTGTTTTTTTATATATTTCACTATATATATATCACTATATTTCACTATATATATATTTCACTATATTTCACACCATGGGTTCAATGAAACGTCAACAGCCATCTACTCTAAGGACCGAAGTTTCGTGAGTTCCATACATGTACGCTTGATTTCAAACCATTTTTTCATATTTCGCGTGGATGAAGACGGGTTTGCGAAACACCAAGGGAAGGGATGCAACACATGTATTTTCGTCTTCTGCACCAATTCCATGGAAATTAAGAAGCTCAAGTGATTCTATTTTAAAATCTTAAATACATCAAACCGATGACAACTGAGCATCGTTCGTATAAAAGTGCACGGATACAAGTACACGTTAATACGCAAAAGTGTCATACGATACAATAACTGAGTCACAGGGAAGACCCAATGCCACATTACATAGAATGTAGTGGACTGTCACGAGAGATAAAATAGTATCTGCGAACAGGCTGAATTAGATGTGGATTCGGAAATTGGGTCTAGAGTTTACCCTACTCTGCCACTGGTTCCAATTTTTTTGCTTGGGGAACTCACTTGAGTTTTCTGCTCCAGCAATGCGAACAGGATAATGATCTGCTGCTGAGTGTGGATGGTTTGAAAATCGCTTTGGAATAGTCGATGAATATTTACGTTGCAGTTGCTGAATCGTTTGGGCGTTTAAAGAATGGTTCGGTGTGTAACTTCGTCTAGTGTGAGTCTTGGGTTTGGGATGACGAATGGGGCGAATAATTACAGTAACTCCGTCGTCTTCGTCAACAGACAGTGCCGAAGGTAGTGAGAAAACATTTGGGTTTGACTCTGAAAAAGGAGACTCCCTGCAGTTGCGTAAAGATTGGACCGAACAATCTCCGTGGATGTTATTTCTTTTCGATCTTGAGAAATGTGGGAAACTTGGATCATTTGCGCTGGTTGCCACTCCAGAAAGCTGCGGTTTTACACCGGGTCGCGGGCTGAAGAAGATCCTGAATAAATGAAGACTCAGCAGACATGCCAAACAAAATCTGGCGTATTCTTGGGGGTTGTTCATCCAAACTGAGGGGACGGCACCAGATTCCATTGGGCATTGTCGGGAACGAAGATTGTTTAACGGAATGCTTGAAGCGTCGGCTGGCACCTCATCTGATTGTTCAGTGGAGGAAGGCGTCAATGACATTAAATGGACTAAGCAGGCCTTGATTACACGGATTAACTGAAAGGATATGGCTGATGGGCTTGACCAGTGTGTTGAGGAATGTCCGCGATAAGTATCGTTTTTTGTCGCGTTTCCCGATGACTGACTGAGTGAAAGATATTTCATCAACTCACGCAGTAACTCAAGCTCAGTTTGTCTGTTGTGTACTGATCGGTTTTCGCTTGAGTGTGTCCCACTGCTAGTCTCTGTATTGCACTGTCCCCGTCTGTCGGTTAGCCCCATTTCTTTTGACTGCCTGATTCTATAGTCCAGGGTGGACAGTGGCCTTGAGATGTGATCCAGTCACCAGGCTAACGCTTGGGTCGCGAAAATGGCACATGCAAAAATAGAAAAATTGATTGCTTGAACCGCGTGTCACGTGAGTTCAGTGAACTTGAATGATTGATCACAGTGAAGAAATTAAATCACGTTAGACCCTCATGTGTGCACCTCATGACGCGAATGCAAATCCGCCAATCGCGCGTTGCACGCGCTACCCTCGTAGTGAACACAACTCACTTTTACTTCGTCTCAGACAACACAGCTCCGAATAATTTGGGCTAACTCACATGTTGTTCCTCATTATCATTCCATCCACGTATGCACCTTAGCTGTAAACAGGCCTGTGACAAAGTTTGCAGACCTCCTTATGGAGCATCCCAAAATGGTCGGTAATAGATGTGGGCAATAATCTCCTGGTAACGCCAACTTTGAAAACGAGTGCATAATGACACTTGTTCGATTGGCGGAGCTTGTGTCGCGTATGTAGGACCGAACAGACTAGAGGACAGAATAGGATGTACCAAGTGAAAACCCGGGCGGAGTCAACTTGTAACCTGCTATAGGATAAACAAGTAGGTCCGTGGTCGTTGAGGTTACTCTTGGGAACGACGGACCAGAAGGTGAAATCTGACTCAATTTCTCCTCGTTTTTTATTAGCTTGTGCGGTTTTGTTTCCCCCTTGTACTTTGCAGAAAACAGTTCCGTTTGTCGGTACCGATCAGTGACGGAGTATTGGGGGTTGCTGCGTTTAGGGGTTGCTGGTCAGGTGGCTGCTGTTGTTCACCGAACCCGGCAATTGGTTCGCAGACTTTTCACCAAACGAGGAGATATCAATGCGCGTACGTCATCATGGTGCACTGATGTTCTCTTGTTTGGTGATGAAACATTTACAGGTTAACTGCCAAGCTCGGCGAACAGAACAATGATCAACAACCGGCAGCATTCACTGTGTCTGATTTAGAGTTGACAACTGAAAAAAATGAAAATCCCAGCAGAGAAAAGATAAAGTATTCTGTGAATCAAATGGATCGACAGCGCAATGATCATGCGCGAGTTCTCAGGATTCCTGTGAGGGCGTAAACCTACCCATCGCAATAAAAGTTATTCTAATTTCCGACTCACACCAAGGAATAAGAGCCGTCGTGATGCCTACGTCTGAAGTAAAATTAATGTCGAAAAATACGCTGGATAGCATTTATCAACGTACAGACTAAAGAAGCTATCATCCGATAAATTTCTATCTAGAAGCTACGTGAACATACTGTATTATGAACCTACCGCACTTAACGTATAGAAAAAAGATAATTGTTCAGCTGTAACACCCTTCACGGTGCCCAGCTGCCACGCCACCCGAAGGAAGCACGAGGGCTTGGATACTGCCAGGTCGCCGAAGCCTAGACAGGAGAAGACGAGATGCAGAGGTCGGGTTTGAACCACGGAACTTTCGGTCAGTAAATTAGCGCTCTAACCACTGAGCCATCTCGCCCCCCCCCCCCCCCCCCCCCCCCCCCCCCCCGCATATTCGACACGGGTCTGCTGGTAAACAGTGAGCGGTTGAATATGGTGCCTAGCTCAAATAGCTGAGACCGACGTAAAAGTGAGGAGGCTACCAGCCGACCTAAGTGTGAGTCGCCATGATCTCTTATACATCTAGCAGATGTGCCATTATTGAATTCCTTCAGTTTTTAGCAGAGTTCTACACTTTCCTCTAATAACTTACCATAACAACGCCTTCTGCAGGACGTCCTTTACCAGGCCATTTGTGTGGGAAAGATTGACTTCGCGGCAAATCAGTAGCGTTATCTTCTAGTTTGACAGTGGAATGTTGGTTAGAAATAAGAGCAAATTGAGCCTAGACAACTCACTAGTGCTCCTGTGATGGGCAAGAGCTTGTGCGCATGATATACGCATAGCATAGGGGAGATAAGTAGGTTTAGTCGCTGTTTTTGTTGAATCAAGCATCAAATTTCCTCATCCAACCTTGTAATTAGACCAGTCATTTTCTCTGTTCCCACTGTCATTCAGCCGCCACATGGGGCATGCAGCTTCTCGAGCTTTGCACCTTTTTCTCTCTTTGAAGGGAAGTTTATGTGCAGACTGAACAAACTTCCCGCAAATTTACTACGCTTAGCTGCCCGATACCGCAGATTTTGCCCACGGGGTTCAAACAATACCTGTCAGAAATGACAAGAGCCTACAGTGTTACAGTTTTTAGAACAGCTAATCGATGGAAGAGAATGGGAGTAAAAACCACTCCTTGAATATCTCGCAGACTGACCGAAACAGACGCAGAAAAGATGGAATCGATCGAATTAACTATTCGGACTGGAAAATCACCGGCTGAATGTTGAAATGTTGGCAACGACTGGTGCGGAGCTGAAGAGTCACGTGAGGTTTTAAAGCCATTGCCTAGTCACGTGAGTGGTCAGATCCATAAAAAAACTCTTCAGAACACAAAGTTTAAGCTCATGATTGATGACTTTAGTGGTAGTTTGTACTCACTTGTCCTAACCCGTTGATCATTATATTTAGTGCATAACAAGTTGGTTTAAAATTGTCCTATAACCTGTATGGAACTACACCCATGATCCGCAACCTGATCTACAAACTTTTAGTCGTCCACAGCTATATTTTTGAGCCAGAGATTTTTCGTCCATGGGTGACACTCATTTTTCGCTACAGTTGTCTTATATCTAAAATAAAAGACTGTCAGTTGAAAGAGAGAAGACATCGATGAACGCAATTAACAAAGGCTCATACGGTTTGAGTGGGCGAATTAGGTATATAAAAACAACTTAGCTCGGTTGGCCACCAGGTTCCCTCTACAGCAAACTCTAGTTCATGGGGGAATCTTGCACATAAGGTGCTTAAGGTATCTTGTCTGCATTTATGCAGTAACGTTTCTTAAGCGAAACTTTCCGAAGACAGGCCGATCCCGTGAACCGATTGTTAGGACTTTACCCATCGGATGCCTTCCAGATTGTGATCCCTCATAAGAAAGGCTAGGTATTCTCTTCCACAGTGACGTTTATGTTTGAAAGGATTACATAACATCCTACCTAAAATACTACTGAAATTATAGGTTGCCAAAAACCTATAACAGTAAGCCGAATTCAGTCAACTTTTAACAGGGTTACTCATTCAAAAAAGTCGCAGCGAAGTGCACCGAAGCAAAGGTCATGTAGGACATTGGAAAATCCATTAAGTTTCCAACCTACTTTTGGCCTTTGACGAATGAAACTAAAGAGTTGTTTCTGAGCGGGTCATCGCTGCCTGTTAGTAGCTACAACTGGCACATTCAGGAGACGGACAGTAAGATCTTGACGAGCCCAGCTGGCTGAACTTGAGTAGAATTCAGGGAGGTTGGCCCAGGGGCTTCGTTTTTTCATTCTCAGTTTATGATCTGTTTTCCACATCTCTCCCTAGTGTCCGCAGAATCAGCGGGAATGTGTGGGAAATTAGCTTTGCCTGAAAGCACTTGCGTTCTTCAGTTTCACAGAGTGCTGGCACGCACAACTGGTCAAGGAGAGGAGATATTGTCCGCAGCATGTACAAACACAAAGTTTTATTTTTAAACCACTATAGGACTCACACTTACTCTCCGAAAAAACAAGATCTCGGCATCCTTATTCACGTCTTCCAAGATTTTAAAAGATCGAAATGAAGCACTGCGTAATACATGCAGTAGCTGATTTTGTGGCTCCCAGTTTCATCAACCTCACCAAAAATTCTATGTTTATTTGCAACAAATATATGGCACTGCAAGGTACTTTACTTTTTGTCACTGCAAGCACCGTGGAGAGAAACGTACTTACTTCTTAGTCTGCCATTTGTTACCTCCCTGCTTTAAAACATGCCTTAGCCGCAAGCTTCTGATGAGTTCCAGGAAGATGAGACTGTGACTTTAGGAAGTTAAGCAAGGTTTTATAAACTAATATGCTTCTTTTGTAATTTGTCTGGATTGAAGCATACAATTTGGTCTGATTTTACACAAAAGGGCACCGGACTGCTTGGTCATTCATAATTTTGGTGCGGTTCCATTGTGTTTTCATCTTCTGGCGATAGTCTTAAGGACCAAATAGAGTTTCCTTACGTTGGTCACGAATTCTGGTGCCGTGTCTCGAAAACGTCAAAACTAATCCATTTTTAATTTTGATAAGAATTAGAAAACTTGGTTTTCATTTTCTCTGGTCAGCGGATTCACCAGTTACCATACCCTCTGGGCAACTCAAGCTTCTTGGTGTCCTCTAACATGAAACCAATGTGAACCTGGTTGCATATCGCTAACCTAATGAATGTGCAACAGGAAGCTGTGCGCTATACGTGCGACTCATATGACTGCATTGTCAGTCACTTTAGTCCAAGGAGGGATTCTCCAGCAACATCCGAATCCGGCCACTTTTTCGGATGTTCCAGGTATAAATTAAGACCAGAACGGGGAGTTCAGTATTCACGTTTCAGTCTGTATATGTAAGTGTTTGTAACTGCGTAAATATCAGGTACGGAATTTTGAGTCCCATAAACTGTTTTTTAATCTTTCATATTATAATGGTTGTGAGAGAATAAATGGTTTTGGTAAACCAACTTCAGCATGCACAAAGGGTGACCCGAAAAATTTTCTCCTCCTGGTTCTCCGGGTGTTATAGCCTCCATGCAGTTTTGCGTGATCCGCACTCATACATAAGGAAGTGGACGAGAAACAGCAAAGACGGACATTTTGATTAACCCTGGGAAGAAGTTTGTCTGCACAAACTAAAATGGGTACTTTTCTGTATTCACAGGACCAAATGAACCATGAGGTGACTATACCCCTAGTGAGCTTAAGCTAACTGGTAGCTGGAATGTATAAGCGTCATTTTCTTGTGGCAATTTATGAGAATTTAATCATAACTATTCCGAGCAGACCCACAGAAAACTATACGCAATTGCCACCCGCTTCTTGACTTGAAAGCATGTACACCAGTTTCTTCATCAATGCTGGCGCAAAGAAACTTTTCCTGCTTTCATATGTAATGCGCAAATGTATTCCTACTATCTGGAACTGGATAGTGGCTTATCTATTGGAATGACAAAAATAGGGTTTCTTCCGCTTGTTCTTGATACCGATGGTAGGAGATCTCATGGACTTAATCGGAGATCAATACTGCCTTAGTGATCTGCAGTTACTTCACATTTAATTACAAAATTGTTCACAATTTGTCCGCAAATCAAGTAGAGCTACTGTTATGAAAGGTGGAATGGGCATTTTGAACGCCGAGCTGGTAACTCCGACATGTTAAATTCCGGTTACTACGCCTGCCATCACAGTGACAACGACCGACTGGGAGTATGAACAGGTGGGGATATTCTGACACCATTTTCTCGGTCAGAAGTTCTTAGTTGAGGTCGGCTTCAGAAAAAGTCCTTGGTTTACAGAATTCTCGCTTACGTTCAAACCACAATTTAATGTTGAGGAACTCTCACCTGCACAACTTCAAAGCGTCAGATACCATCCAGTCAGACTCACGAGTTGCACTGCTATTCGTGTGTTTCTGTTTGTCACCACCTAGTGCTACGTGATTATTGTGTGAGTTGGTGTGGGTGATCCATTTCTCGCGTTACTGTGATGTGATACTTGACGTGATACGCAAAGCCTTACGGTTTCTGTAAATCACGCTGTACCCTTCCACACTTAATTTGGTCAGAACTGTGCTTTTATAAAGGGTCAACGCATACCTAGTATGATGCGACAAAACTGCGTGCTAGACCTGCTTTCTGGTTAATTCAGGCTGAACAGGTATTGTTTTTCCAGAAAACCAGTTATTATCACCGTTTTCGTTGACAATGTTAGTTTTATTGCTTAATGAAGAAAGTCGAACCAACATTTAGCCACATCGGCCCCTAAAAAGGAACAAAAGTCTTGAAGTTCAAACACTGCCACCAAATTTGACCTCAAACTACTTTATTGGTTTCGTGCCAAACCAATCCATACAACGACCTCATCGGATTCCGAATTCTGGACATTCTTCATAACAGGTCTCGGGGTACATTTTGCTCGAAAACTGCGGGAGATAGTGAATGAACATCTCAATTTTTTCATCACAGATTAATATCAGTCCAGAAATTTGCAGGGAAGGCATTCCATAGTTGTGTGAGCTGAAAGTATAGAGGTGCAGTTGACCCTTTGCGGAGAGACTACCTCCAGAAGAACGACGGCTGAGAAGAGGTGGCACCCATTTATTTTTAATGTATAAACTGAATATGACTCAAAGTTTCCAGGAAAACCTATTGTAATGAAACTCGTATTTCCACCCAAATTTACTTTTGAGTGGTGATTACCTGCCAAACACATAGCTAGGGCGGTTCCCCGGCTTCATATTCAATTCCCAATTGTCGGATATTTCGGTTTTAAGGTGGATAATCTCGCTAGTTTGGAGGGACCTCACTGGAGCGGCAGGTGGTACGATGTGTGGGATTCATGTTGAATTTAATCCAGAACTTTGATGCACTGATAGTTCACTGTCCGCCAGCTTGTAGAGAATCATTACGACTGACAAAAGCCCACAAAAATAGTGTTTATGAACGTCAAAGAAACCTTTGTCTCCAGTGGTATGTAGTTTCTTTGACGTCGTTTCTCCAACATCTAAGTGCCCGAAGTTTGTATTACCATACAGAATCAAATGAATGTCACAGTCTCGGTATACCTCAACAGACTTTGTCCTGTTAAGTGGATTGTGACGAGTTTGTCTTATAACTCTATTCCTTTGGAGCTTTCTTTGGCCGAGGTCATTTTAATGGCTTTAAAATTGCAAAACAGCGGTGACTTTGCTCTCCTTCCGGTTTCTGGCTCGGAGTATGTCGTTTTTCTGACTGCTTGTTTTCAGTGTCTTAACAGTGCTATTAGTTACTTGGTGATCGGAGCGATACAGTATAGGACGCATATTTTGCCCTAAGATAAATGTAGGGCTGCACGTACATTCACTTTGAGTGGTGACAGATTAAAGGTTGTTGATGACCCTGTCTACACAGGAAATTACGCTACGACTACCGTTGAACAGACAAGTTGTGGTGCCAATATAGCTTTTCGTCTTCCACGAAACGGTCTATAACGCAGCATTTTGGACTGCACTAATTACCAACTCCAAAAATTAGTCTATCTGGGTCAACGGTATTCCTAGGCTATTTTCGGCAATCGTAACTGGTACAGTATCGTCCCCATCGGTTGGGAACACTGAGACAGCAAAGTGAATCTCATCATCTCGGGTTTGGCACAGCCCACATAAGTTGGCTTGGGAGTATGCCCCGTATGTCTTTATCTAGTCATGTTTTGTGTTATTTGTTCTCCAATCCCACAGGTTTATTGACCACGTGATTCTTAGGTAGAAGGAATCATGTTCCACCGAATTTCACTCTGACACTAACCAATCTTCATAAAATATCACCAGGGTTTTTGTGATGGCGTTCCCAAGAGTTTGTTTGGTTAACTTACAGGAGCTGAAGGTTGCTTAGTTGACTATTTCCTGTTGACGAATCCCACTAGTCTCAAACGAATTCTTGTTGTCAGCGAAATTTACAGCTCACTGCAAGCAACTCGGTAATCTAAAAAAGGTTGTTTCGTTGCGCAAATAAACATAGCGTGCATGCATTATCGTCGCAACAAAGTAGACTACGTTAGATTAACAGTACTCCGCACTGTGAAACTAAAACTGATGAAACTGAAAGTAACGCAGTAAACTGTTTCATTTTTTCCACACTTCTCAACGTCGGCAGTATTCTTCCTTCGTTCTTCAGTGATCACCCGGTTCGGAACATCGTTGCTGTCACAATTTCATCCAAACTGAGCAGTCTGAAATGGACAAGTATTTTTCTGTATTACCAAATAGGCTATAAGGAAAATCTTTCACAGTTTTAAGCACCTCTCAAAAAACTGTCACATGTAAGGGGAAATCAGTAAGGGTACTAAAGAGCCCAGATTGTAAAGCAGTCTGACAGGACAGACTAACCTCTTGCCCTGTGCTGCATGCATACCATAAAGCTTCCACGATTGCTTTTAATTTCAAGGACAAAAGAGCAACATAGAATGGAAGGCGTGAACTTTTATTTGATCACCTGAAGGATGATGTTATGGAGAAACAGTTGCCCATTTGATCTTGAGGTCCATGACCCAATAGTTACCAGAACTCTCTGGATAACTGACTATGCAGTAGTTAGTTAGCTCAAAAACAGTGTTGTCTACTGGGTCTGAGGCCAGTGGGGTACAGAATGACAAAAACAATCATTCAGATACCAAATCCATTCTTTTAGAACTACAGAAAATCATCATCTCAAAAGTGTAAATTTGACGCCCAAATTATTTCACGTTACCAACTTAACTGTCTGTAGTCGGTTATCTATTAACCAGGAAGGGTGTGTAAACCCCGCGATGCTGGACTTATTTGGAAATGTACTGATCCATAGATGCTATCTTCTAAATTTTATACCTATAAGCATTAACATTTATTTAACCCACTGGAAATCACGTCAGACCAACTCCTTCAGGTAGTTCGGACATTAAAAAGTCAATAATGTCAAAACACCAAGACAAGTTGACAAGTGTTATGGTCCCTCCCTCCGGGGACTCCTCGGGAAAACGTTTACAGCACAGGATGTTTCATCACACCTCCTCTCTGAACTACCGATCACACTGGGATTGTTCGCCGAAATTTACTGTAGAAAAAAGGGAAGTTCTAAAAATCCTGGATACGAATACATGTAGATGCAGTCTCAGCGAAATGAACTTAGCTAGGGAGGGATTCAACGGATGACTTTTAGCTAAGCCAACAAAAGTTGTGCCGATCCAGGCTTTACAGGACACTTGGAACTTCTTGCAAATTCCGCACCTATTCAGACTGTGTCCTCTAAGTTTCCGATCGACATCTCGGGAGACACACATGGGGTTCACTAGTTTCAATGACAGTCATCATCTGCTGATCCATTAGACACGGGTTTTGCGAATCAAAGTGACATACGAATGAGCGTATGTGGGGTCAAGCAGATGGTGAAAAACTCCACTTGATCGACTAAAGTTTGATTTCGGTACTAGGTGTATATGAGTTTTGGCCAAGCTTTGGCTTCTCAGAAGAGGAAAATAGTACAGGAGGAAATGCTCTTTACCGTTTGTATTTGTACGTTGACTTATTGCAGTAGCCCATGACACAAGAAGAGTACTTCTGGTCTGATTTCATTGAGTCCTGTCGATAGTCTAGAGTAGTAAGCTTGTCAGTACAATGTACACTCCAGACTTACTGATTTGAAGCTGAAAGGTTGAACAAAGAACTGCGATTAACTGCATGTCACCTTTAGAATACTTCCAGTTATTGTCTGTTCTTCCCTCTGGGAGAGACTACATTTGGTTGCCATTTTGAGACAAATTTTAGCGCTGCAATCTCCACAGACCGCTATTTTTTTCAGTCAGAGAAAGTGAGGAACAGCTACTTTATAATAAAATTTAGGGTGAAGAGCCGGGTTTTCGATAGTTAGGAATGCTTGTCTAACTAAATATTTTTTAAAGCCTGCATATGAACCACTCGCTCTTAACTAGCTGTTAACAGTGCTTCTAAAGAAGCATAGAGAAAATCCATCTTTTTTTCAGGGTATGAGTTTTACTCAACGTTTTGGCACCAGCGCAACCTCCAAATTCAGTAGCTATCTCCCCAACCAACCTTCCACTCTATATATTTACCACTCCACTTCGTTACTTCGAATGCAGGAGGACGAGACAGTATCCTAGGTAGCTATACACTCCAGCTGCCTGTACGAGGTGATGGGTGATAGGCAGACTGTACGTTCTCGTAAGAATCCAGGTTGTGATCAGCCTGTAGTCCCAGACATTTGACAGTGGACTTCATGATCTGCTGACGCGACGATGGAGAGGCTGACTGAGACCCCTACCTGCCGGACAACGCACAGCATTCCCTTCATTAGTTACACCAAAGCAGCGATAACTGTGAGGTCAAAATCCACAGACTAAGATAATCTTAGCTTGGGAAAGGCTTGAAAAGCTTGATTTTGTAGGTCGAATAAAAGAAGCTTAAGCAGGTACCTTTTTGAGAATTATCCTTTTTGCTGGCAGTTGAGCCAGTTGGCTTTTCCGTCTTCAGGTGACTGGAGTAAGACGGTCACATCAAACGAACTTCTTTTGGTAATGACTTTAGTCACAGAGACTGTCACCTAGTGAGTTGTGGGATGTCTGCTGTTGACAGCAGTGTTTGTGCCCAGACTATGTAAATGACTGGGCTTCTTTTTGCTAAGCTTGGCAATTTGGTTACAAACGTTTTAGCACCAATCGAGGTGACGTTGTCATTGCGGAGTGCATAAACTTTGCTTTGTTCTTTAGCAGTACGTCAAACTGAAGACATTGAACAAAGCTGTGATCGTGTTTGTATGCGTCTGGCTGGTCTAGGGGTGACCTTTGGTTGTGTTTGACTGTTCGGATAATCGATCTTGTTGCTCGGTTGGTTGTTTGGTTCGCCCGTTTTCCGACTGATCGACGTTCAGGTGCCTGTTCGATTTGAGCATGTCGTATTCTTCTCCCTAAAATCACTGAACGTACGGTTGGAGCATCCACATACACCTTAACTGATCACGAGTCAATGTTACAGTACCCAAATGGACTACCATCCTCCTTTGGTAGAAGAACAAGTGATGCTGTGTGCGATGGGAATTAGACGAGGAATAGGGCATTTGGGTACCGAAAGATGGAAAGCAAGGGAAAAGAGGCGTAGCAAAGGTTGTCAGTACATGAGCTTCAGTCGAAGCTTTATGATAAAGAAACGCCCATAAACCATACCGGCAAACCCAGTGTGTACGTCGCTCACAAGCCCCGAGACGTCCGTTATAGTGCCAAACGAATAGCCCTATATATCTGCGGCTGAGTAGCCAAACAGTGCCATTGGAGTGAGCACCCGCATAGCGTGCTCCTCTGCTGCTGCCTATCATCCAGCCGCAGTCTAGAGTTGGCTCACTCAAATGTCACTTCGGATGTTTTGATTTTTGGAGGCAAGAAACACACATATTGACCAACTGCTACTACAGCAGAGGAACGATAATGTCTGTCGAACATAGATACCCCGAATGAATACAGTGATATCGGCCATGTGGCGCTTTAAGTCTTAGTTTCCACTGTTTAACGTCATAGTACATGACGAATTGTCACCAGTACTTCCATATCCCATATGAGTAAAACTGGTTTCCACTTTTCCCTGTGGCAAATTATTTGGGAAGACCATGACTTGACTACTTATGAGTAGCCAGGTTTGCCGAAGAAGTTTCATTCGCTGAACCACGAAACCACTTCAGCCATCTGATTCGTCTGCTTGCCTTGACAAGTTCATTCGCGTCGTGGTTACCAGGACAAAGAAGAAACCGGCCCACTGAAGAAGTAGAAGAGTTGAGCTAATGGTACCGGCGTTCACCAAGTGAAGCAGTAAACAGATGAACCAAGACGAGGAAATACGGAATGGTGGGTAGCTAGCTAGTGAGAGCAGAAATGCAGGACACAACGCTATATGAGAGCAAAGGGACAAGAGGCCTCAGTCATAATGTGGATGCTGCCGACTCATTTGCTACAGTTTTGCCATCACTAGTGCACTACGCAAGTGGAGCTATCTAAACCCTCTCCAATCGCGCATTCCATCAAGGGTATGGTGCAGACCAACTCGCACATCAGGACTTCCTGCAAGGACAAAGCAAACCCTGACCCAAACACCACTAGGTTCTGTTGAACCGTGTTTGCTTATTAGCCAGTTGGTCACTTACAGTCTGTACTCATAACTAGTTTGACTACATCAACGTCAAAAATATATACCTTGAGTGGGCAACATGGTATCGCTCTGGTGGCCGCCATATGGCCACTAGCTTGTTCAGGAGCATACCTGATGGTCGTAGATGGCCACCAGCAACTGGCAAGCGCAGGCTATATTTCAAGGATTGGCCGGAATAGCCGAGTCTTCGTGGCTCTGAACGCTTGAGAACAGACTCGAACAACCCATGATGAGCTCGTAGAAGCGTTGAGCAGACGACTGACGACTGAAGTTTCCCTGCTACCTTGAAAATCACTGTTCCAAAAAAGAGGAACATCCTTGTAAATTCATTATAGAATGTCAGCAGACAGGTAATTAGTGTTCACTTGACAAGATTTTATCTGGCGCAAACCCGAAAGGGCTTGTTCTTTACTGTGGTGCAGTTAGGCAACATAACTGTGGCGAGTGTCACACCAGATCATTTATACCGTGTCAGACAAGTGTTTCTCAAATCGTGATTTCGAATTCAGGCCACACCAAAAAATGTACAGAGTCCGTTATTTGGGATGCATCACGGATAGCGAAAGATAAGATCTGATTTGGAGAAAGTGAAAGTTGCAACAAATTTGTCAGCCTCCAACCAAACAGTCAGGCTCGGTAAACTGCCATAATAATTGCTTTTCCCATTTGTGGCGCGTACACATTGCCTGGATATCATGCTGTCCGAAAGTTCTGGGTGCAACTGATTGAACGCGTGTCAAGCGGCTTTTCCTCTTATTGAGCAATCACTCAAGTCTAGTTAATTGTCATTCCAATGCATCAGAATAGGGAACTGGTGCGGTCCTGCAACACCACTTTCTAAACGGTCATGTATATGGAGGAAAGTACAGACAAACTGAGAAGGGAGGCGGTAGCTCTAATTTTTGCTGCGAAGCAATCCTACAGATTGCTGCTTGGCTGACATAACTGGTTTCACATAAACCACAAACCATTGGTGGCTACATTTGGGTCTCCAAAATGCATGCTGCCAATCGATCCCAACACTGGGGTGCTACAATTTTAGCAAAACTTACACATTAACGTCATCTTTCGATCACTTTCGTAGACCAAACGTGCAATATTGCAACGAGTAATTAACGAGGAATAGGAAGTCACGGAAACTTCAGTTTCCAACAAAGGCGGTTCAACACTTTCTTCCCTCTGCTCACATAATTAACAGAGAAACTTCAAGTGACCTACCATATGAGGTTATTTGATATATCCGAAATGAATGGCCAATAGAAGTAAAAGGATTCAATCATCGTGGGTGATTTCCCGATTTTGTGAGGCGATGTTATCAAGCCACATAAACTCCAATTCAAACAATGGGACAGGGAACACTTGGATTTTGCCCGTCCAGTGCGAGGGTCTATATTCTTGATCGTTACCGGTGCTCTCTCAGAGTAGCATGAAGTGTCTGTGGCCAGCCGCGCCTCGACTGTAGAGATATCCATCGTTAGCAGACTGTTGGAACAGGTTTGGAATCCCTGGGTTCTTGAAAGCAAAGAGTAGGGCTTAGTTTGCCGCTCATTAATCTGCTTATTCTTGTGCTTCTCGGGGGATTTCACTTCCGCTTTGTCCATCCTGCCGTTCGCAAGGCAGCGTTTAATCTAAAAGCGTTGTGGATGCGCTAAAACGGGGCCTACGAAGCTGAGAAGCGGAGGAAACATCAAAGAAAATGTTTAACCTTTTTTGCGGTCATGTACAATGACACGCAATAACTGGCTACCCACTCAATAGTCCACAGCTGAGGTGTATCTGGTGTAGCCTACAAAAATATAATTTCAAGAGGAACCGCCAGTTGGTGAGGCAGACTACATGGGGCATTATTGTGACCGTTCAGCACAAAGATCCATGTTTATGTAGGAGAATTTCGGAGAGGTTGACAAGAATGAACACCTGAAATAGCTGTACAGTGCACCGGAAATGCATTAAATAAAGTTAAATTTATGGAATTTATACGGAATTGCGGTGTTACCTAAATGCACACAGAGCCATTTATTAGTACCAACCCCCATCTTATCATTTCCATCCATATACTGAGTGTCTTCACTGTTCACAATGAGCAAACCATTGAGGCTGAAAGCTTAGCTACCACTCCCCAGAAAGCTCCACATCACCTCCTTTGTGCCTCAGGCTATCTGTCGAGATACTTATTAACAGCCATCGTTCTAAATCATACGATGGATAAGTGGATGGTTTCTATTTTTCAAAGAACTATGTATTTTGTCCGTGGGATCGATCGGTCTACGGCACTCCTTGATAGTTAATTGGCCGTCTCTACAACGCACACACCCCGTCTCCATTGTTACATTCTTCACTGTATTGCACGTGATTAGGAATGCATACGGCAATCAGCCAGCATCACAATATCTGGGCATCCCTTCCTAGACTGGTTGAGTGACAATCCTATGTAAGCCACACTAAGAACATGTAGGATGGTGAAGCCCAACAGATTTTGACTGACTTTTGACAACCAACGTCTTCACTATTTCGACCTTAAGACTACAACAACCAGAAAAGTTGATACCACTGTGACAATTGCATGTTTGAAACAAGAACTCATCACAGAAATACAGAATGTCGATTATCATTAAAATCAACAGAACGAACTGCTTAAAGTGGCACAAATTTGATTAACCAAGCCACAAATGGTACGGTGCGCATGCTTTACCACAAACCAATGACACTTAACAATGTTGCCATGGCGCGAATCAGAAGCAATTAACTGAATATAACTTGCCACGGGGAAACTCAAGTTGTCTAAAAGTTCGCAAAAAATTTGATTAGTTCGGTTTACTGATGCACATTTTCATGCCTGTCTTAGCTAATCATTGACAGACTTCGTATGTATTTACAAGAAGCTGTGGTAAGGTGCAATCTATAGATGATACTGTCATCTACTCGAGAACTGCATGTTGGATAACAAAGTTTCAGGGCACAAATGGTGCTTTCGGAATGCTTACAATTAGTGCGATTTTTACACCACGCATTCCGTCACTTGACCGGTCGACTGACCTTGATCAAATTATCATTCCGCTGTATCCTGTTTGCTACCCGGTAGGCACCCTGTTTAAGTGTACCCGCAGATCTGGGTGTCACCTTGTTCAAATGATTTAGGTGACCCATCTAAATGACAAGTTTTCAATCTCATGAACAAAGGTTTCAAATGATCAGAACTGAAAAACGGTGTGCTCACGTGCCTGTACACAAATGAGCATACGAAAAATAAGGCAAATTTTAACCAGTTATTGTATCCCCCCCGTTTCTGGCGCACAGTGATACGTCCTGCGTTTGATAAAGCAGAGATTGTGGTGGTGGTGGTGGACAGAACGTGACCAGGTTGTATGGTGTGCGACTATCGTCCGCTGGCTTGGCAGAACCGCAAAACGACACGGTATACAGCTCTCCAACCAGGAATTAGACAGATACTTGAGGTCATATAAACCAGAATGAAAGCTTCTAAATCATTTCAGTACGCAGAATGTGACGAAAACATCCACCGTTTTGACCAGGGACATAGCCGTTGATCGCATGATAAGTGGCTACCAAACAGATTCTCAAATTCAAAGAAACGAGAAGTGGGAGGAGATTTTAAGCCTCTGGGAATCGAGTGGTAATCAGAATTTGCTGCCATAACGTGGGTTCAGAATATCCGGAAATGCATCTCACGGAATACGGAATTAGACCGTTCTCTGCTAAACCGCTTTTTCGAGATGGTAAAACGTACCCTTGTGACTATGTCAAGTGTGGATCCATAGCTCTTTTAGCCACCTGAACCAGACTATTCAGCCTAGATGATGCGATAGATAAATTTTTAACAGTAATCAATATTTTGTGCAAACCTAGCTAGACTACTGACTAGTTTGCGTGAGAACACAATGATCTGGTGCAATAACCTGGATCTGCCTTGTGCGCTATTGGGTATGAGGCTCGTGAAGGCAATATCACAGACTAAGAATCATTTTGGTATTTTTATTTCGAGCCCTTTAGGTGAAGTGTGTGAGGTTGAGGGTCCGTCAACACACTTCTTTGCACATTGACAACCGACGAAGAAATCGGTCAGCCTGTATTCGACCTTAGTCGGTCCTACTTCTTCTCAAACCAACGACAAGGTCGAATAGTGTGGCATGTGCAAATGAGATTGTCTCGGTAGTAAGGAAGCAGACTACAAGCTGTGGTGAGCAAATTTTCTGTCGATATTAGAAATGTTTTGACCCACTCGGATTTAACTAAAATTGACAACCTGGTAGTCCTAGCCTTTGGGAAATCCGGTTCAACAAACCGAGGCACAGTTTCGAGCACTTCTGATAACAAGACCTTTTTTGCACAGTAAGCTCATAATCTTTTGTGCATTGTTTCTAATCTAGGAAACAAGCCTTCCGTGCCATTAAGTGGTCAGCTATTCTGCTGGGATGCGCAGCGCTCTTTTGACCTTTGGGATGACCAACTTTTGTAGGTATAGCAGGGCTCTACTTGTGGCAGCCTCTTTCCAACAGCAAACGCTAGTATAAGGCTAAGTGGTGACTGCCAGAGGCTGAGGGAGACTATCTTCCTATACTTTTGCTTATTAACTTACCTTGTCACTTCAAAAAGTCGGCAGTACGGTGCTCTTGAACTGACTAGGAAAGAATCACAAATAGGGATCTAAAGGCGACTCGATACCATTGCACGATGTCGTGAGGGTGCCCAACTATTCGGGTTCCAGACTACAGTTTGAACAGTCCCGACCTTAACACCTTCATCCTTAAGTATTTATCGGGAAACTTAAGGATTTCTGCTCACTCATCTTAAGCAGTTAAAAGAGACAAAGCACGTTTTAACAGGTAGTATTCAGATTGAATGTCAATTTCATTTCAAGGTTTTGGGTCACTTATTACACTGTAAACTCTTCTGCTTTGAGCTGGTGAATCTACGTATGATAATCAACCATGTTTTGTGCGAAGATCAACAGCTTGTAAAAGTCTTCTTTATCCAGCTGAAACGACCACTCAGGAGCTGTTTCAGTCAGAGCAAACGTTACATTTGTTTGACCATATTTCGCTTGCATTCTACTTTACAGAACTGTCAAACATTCATAATCGCACTGCAAGGACTGTCTTCATAATTATACATTTACAAGAAAAAATAAAGGACACCGTGCCTGGCATCATTTTGGACATGGTAATTATGTCGCCTAAACTTGATGGGTTCTCATACTCATCCCTGAACAGCAAAGAGAAACATTCTCTACAAAAGATTCATGAATATGTTTGAGGCTATTTGGAACACCTTTCCTTTTTCTAGGATCACCCTAGAGGGTAAACTACACAATAGTATTGGGTATATATACCACGGAAGATCCGTAACTGAATGACACGCCGGGTCAGTTTCAGACTGTACAGATGACTTGAGTGGGTAATGTTTGCGGCCACATTGTCCTTACTTCTGCTAGGGTTGACGTAGTTCCACAAAATGTTAATAGGTTTTGGTTGTGTCGAATTTCTAAGATTTCGAAAGGTTGAGAAGTGACAGTAACTTTACGTGACCGGGAGTTGTCTCCGGTAAGTGACAACAGGCTCCCTCAACATTCCCAGGTTCGTAGCAAGTGTTCTGGGGAATGCATATCAATTATTACTAAAGGTCGCCATATTGTTCTAGATGAGCCATTCATTTGAAATGAATAGTTTATTGTGAGGCAGAATTCTTAGAGCACCTCAACGGGTTCGGATCAGGGCATCTCTGGCGACGCATCTACGGCTCGGCAGTTGGACCTGTACCATCCATCTGCCAAGGATGTTGCCCCGGTCCATCTTCACTTTTGTATCCGAATTGAAACCTCTTGTAGCCGTGCCTTATACACAGTAGTTTCTGACTAAACCGGTTTCCCTAATGCATCGATAAACTGGAGCAATTTAACACTCTATTATGACTTTCTGACCATGACCATCAACTACCCATGGTAATGTGTTTTGTCGTTTTGTGAATTAAGTGGTTAGACTGAGATGGAGGTGTCCACATTGTAGACGGAATGAGCAAAGTAAACGAACTGCACAAAAACTCACCAGTGCATTGAAAAATGTGTTCCGGAATCTGATGATAGACACTGACTGATGTCTACCCACGCACGAGCATCATCTACGAATATTTCCGTTCAGATTAACCAGGATTAACCAGCAAACGACAAACTAAAAAACGTTTTTCCACAAAAAGGTCGCTGGTTATAGTTCATCGTCGATCCTCTTACTTGTGGGCGTCTGGTTCAGGTGTGTGCAAATATTTAAGACCCTGTTCTGCCCCTGCTAGAAGGCTAGTGACAACAACGCCATTGAATAAGCAACCAATGATCGGATTGCATACCGCAATGTTCGCCGTGATTGGTTCGCATAGCAGGTGTCAGTCACTGCGCCAAACAGGTTCGAATAGCTGGTTAGTTTTGCGTGAACAGTGGACTGACCACCGCGGGGTAGACGAGTGAGAGAAAGAGCCAGGAAGGTGGTAAACTCTATTGACGGGCACGCACGTGCGCACTTGAACACATTCGTCCATCTGCACTTCTATTCTCACCCCCTTTCTAACTGCGCTAACGCGCATACCCAGCCCACTACCATTCGCCTTTAGTTGATTGAAAAAGTAGATCCCACAGAAACGATAAACAAACACGCCCCGTCCGTTTCTTCTTTTGCTGCTTCGTCTATTATTTCAAGGTCTGTCAAGCAGCGCACACCCGCTGGCAAACCAACCACTACCGATCTTTCAGCCATTCGAGCTCAAACCTGTTGTTCGTTTCCAGACAGCAAAAGTGAACAACAATGCATCAACTGTCAGGTTCGTTTACAAACTTTGACGTTAGTTGAAGGAAAGAGAGCGACAGTCTTTTGTTCCAACATACACACGCAAACACACATGCACGCGCATGTCTTTTGAAAAATCTTCTCCCTAGAGAACAGTCCTTAGTTCGTACCTCGACGCAAACCCACACACAAACATGCATGGAACGAAAATAGCCTAGGAGGAGTCGGATCCCCTCGGCGCTGTTTGTTAACGTATGCGTTCAGCAGCCCGTTGAAGGTAACACACGCGCACGTGCATCTATGTGTTTAGTCTCCCCCTCACACTCCATTCGTTTGTTCAAGCCCTCAGCCCGCTGTTACCTGCCTCGAAGAGGATAAGCGTCATCAATCATTTTTCATGCAGTCAGCTTTTCTGACGTTCCATCTCTCCGCGCAGCTCAAAGTGAACGCGTAGCACACAGCTGTCACACAAGAGCTTGTTGTTGTCTTCCAGGTGTCCTTCAGCATCCGTCAAATCATCCCAGTGACGGCTGTTTTTGCAACAAAGCAGACGCACACAAACATTAATCTCCTCGTTCCCCTAGTCACACCGATTCATCAACCAACGTGAGTTCATCAAATGACACCACCTGATTTCGGTCCTCTTCATCCTGTTCTCATCAAAGACCGTCATCATCTCTCGCTCTGTCTGTAAAGCAGCTTGCTCAGTTGGACTCATCATTTTGGGATCCTTGTGATGTCCATTCGCCTTCAGTTTCCTTGTTAACACATCAAAACCAGCAGTAGAAGAATATCGATCAGCATATCATCTGTCAACGTTGACGTCCCTCATCATTTTCTCGCCCTGCTTGCTTAGTAGGCTTTTGGCGAGTGCCTGTCAGGGCTGTCCCATTCTGTCAATTTGGATTTGATCGAGCGGACGTAGTCGACAAGCATAATCTTCGTTCGGGAGACGTAGCGCATTCGTCAGCTTAAGTTCTTTTGGTGATCACATGTAAATAATGGTGTTCCCATCTCACTGTCGATCATGTGTTGCGAACAGTTCATGATGGTGCACAGGTGTCAAGTTAACTGCATTAAACAAAAAGACAACTGTGTACAGAACGTCCCCAGGATTTAACCCGAAAAACGCTTCGCACGTCAATCATCTGACCTCAAAGTGAATTTATTCACCTTGGAAGGGATAAGGAGCCAATCTTGGTAAGTCGTTTTGAGCAACAGTTTACTTGTATCACGCACACGTCAAAGATGCCCATCGTCTTCAAAATTATTTCCAGTTACATTCACATGATAACTAATATTGTATAGGCTGGCCTCTCAAAATTTCATACATGGAGTGAAGAAATTTTCTCAATATTACTAGGAATGGAGAGTTTGTTGGCAGCTCAAAGTGGCTACAATCAGTATTTGAGTTAAGCCAAAAATGACTCAATTTGACAAACAAGGGATGAAACTGTTATCATATTTCCTGAAGGTGACATCAAGAAGTACATGATTAGGTTCAAAAGAAACGACCTGAAGGGTTGGAAAATTGTTTGCTAGTTTCTCCTCCGGCTAGATATCTCCGGTATGCGACTTCTAACTTTGATGAACAGGAGTCAGTGTGGCTTGTGTCCCATTCTGTTCTAGACTAATCAGGTTGAACCCAATTTTTTTTCATTGTAGGCCCTTTCAATTTTTCGGCGAGTAGGCTGGTAAAATCTCCAATAATCCGTGAGCATATGTGGTTTCACTCTTTTTGACACAATAAGTATCTCACCTATCCAAGTTGTATTTTAGAAATACAAGCTGGAACCCTGCCGGGCTTCGAAAACGGAACTGACTAGTGGGGGCTACGTAAATCAGTGCAGTACAATTCAAGGTGAACCAGGGACTATGAATCAGAGAAAGAACCCCATCACCATTTCTTGTCTCAAACCTATATTTTCTAAATAGCTGAAGTGTCTTACAACGACCACTCTTTCACGTTGGCCGAGTCCCGTCAGTTCCCGAAAAACTTTTAAAAATGGATCTGTGTGGGTTGACTGGTGTATACGGATGCCCAACTCAAAAGAAACCCACACTCTTCGGTCAGCAAGTGTCAATGCAAATTTATACACCTATCACAGGCTGCGATGGTTTTAGCGTTAAACTCACCATCATCAGCTTTAAAGACAGCGTACTTGCCGTACAGTGGTTCTAGCTGCCACAGTTTTGGTTAGCTGGTACTTACTAGGTTATGATACCCTCTAAAGCACCCACCTGTCCAAAGTTAGCATTTAGACTGGCCTTTTGGTGACACTGCAGACAGGTTTTACTGTGGATCTTGGCTGTCTACCACCATAAGCACTATATTTTAGACCTTGCTTGGAGGTAGCTGACGACGACCAACTGCTTCAAAGAATTCTATTGAATTAGCACCTACTTATCGAAGTATATTTTTCTGAGTGTAAAAATTCCGGACAAATTGGCCAAGGGCCTGGAAAAAACGCTAAGCTTTAGAATACCACAGTCTACTCTCATTCTTATTCTTACCTTCCCAGTGATCACCGGTATAATGTAGGTGTGGATTTCCAAGCATTTTTTTCGCCTCAAGACTGCGAAACACCATTAAACACTTTGAACTTTCGAAACTTACTTAGCGTACTTCTATTTATTTTCATAGTGTTTTGATAAACCTACTGAAGATAAAAAAGGACTTCGAAATTTCCGTTTGGATGAGAGGTAAAAGATAGCTGGTCATCCCTCATGCCTCACGTTCTTTCCTCCTTATTTCAAGCGCATCTCAAAAGTGGCATTCTCACTTGGAACACAGCAAATTTTTTATATGTTGAGTACCGTGACACGTTATCACTGAAACTGATGTACCTACATTGCTATCTCGTATTCATCAATCTAGCTATTTGGGGGTTTCGTAGGTAGGATTTCCCATCTCCTGTTAGCTTATCCCACAACTCCTCAGGGTCCACGACTCTGTTCTGCAGTAAGTGATTTTACTCCCCCTCCAGAAAATGGACTGCATCACAGCAGGAAGCAGGTTATCCGTTTTGGCAACGATGTAACCTGTGGCCGACACATTTAGTATCCACAGAATAAAATATCCACACGCATAAACGGAAGAAAGTGGACAAAAACCAGAAAAAAGCGAGTACACTTCCATCAGTGTACGTGCGAGGCATACCTAGGCAATTTTACTGAAGACCTGCGAAGTTACTTTTGACTTCTGCTCACAAGTTCCCTGCAGAATACTAACAAGAATCAACTCTATGTATGGTAATAGATGTTGAACTTGGAGCCTCGGATCTTGTAATGATAAACAGTCCGCCTATCTCGAAATAAGAAGAAACACAGGAACATCGCTCCGGAACGTAACTTGTGAACAACGATCAAACAGCAGCGCAATGTTTAGAATTTTCGGCAAACTTCGGCTTCTCATGACGCGGCGAACTTCAAAACTGACATTTTGCCGAAAATTGGGACATGAAGTTCTGAAATCGCGGAATCTCTTATACAAAATCCACTCTTAGCTAGTATTGTGATACTCTGTTTCTC
>SJOL01002939.1:365660-417288 GCA_004794785.1 Opisthorchis felineus | reverse complement strand
CAAGCCCCTTTGAACGCCGACTTATTAATGAAAACAGCATTGGATTTTAGCCGCAAAATACTAAATGTAATCAGAAACAGATGCGGCTCGTAGTGTTCACCAGTACAGAGTTACTCGTGTAAGGACGTGCATCCACAGATTTAGCTTTCAACTTCTTAGCGTTGCAGAGCACCGACTAGCAAAGAAACGTTTTTGCTTAGTTTTAATGAAAGAATATTAGGCGAACTTACATTCACTGGTTGCCGGGCATCTGCCGGAAATGTTAAGTCTGTCCGTATGTTGATTAAGATTTTGTATAGGCATTCTGTTTCATTGGTACAAGTAGTGTGGGACGACTGCTCGAATTCTTGTTTGTGGCTCAGCAGATTAGCGTAGTCCCCGGACACTCAGAAATCAGTGCCTACCTTAGACAGACGTTTGGATGGATGTCTACTTTTGAGCTCTCTACGTAATCAAACCGCTGGAGCTGCAGGCTCAATGAAGTTCTTGAGCCTAATATTTAGTACACAGGCAGATGTTACACTTGGTTACTAAACTATCCATGAAGTGCTTTTGTTCCCTAAACTTCCGCTTGTTTGATTTAGTTAGTACGGGACAAATTTCTTCATGCATACGAGCCAAAATGTAAATATTTTGTCGCCTTCAGCACATATGCTGGACCACCCGTTATTGCTCGAAAACACACTGACTAGTCGTTTCAGTAGAAACCTAATGAAAAAAAGTAGAAGCGATGCTCTTGATTAAACGCACGTACGTTTGGCATTTAGCATCATATAGATGGAATGAGCTTCAATGATCTTCCTCCTGTGGACCCTGCACCAGACACAGGTCCATGGGGTTCGATCAGCTGTGGGCTTCATTTGCAGTGCGCAGGATGGTTAAGATTATTCAAAACTGATGTTCGATGACCGTTGACGAGCAAAGAGAAGATGGACTCATTTCTTGGAGATTTCGTACATGATGTTCCACTGACACGTTATAGCCTTATTTTCCCCGTAAGTTTCCAGGCACGTAGACGGATACTCAGTGCGCTACCTTGAATAACTACATCGACTGGAATCTTGTCAGGTTACTGAATGATGTGCGGACCAGGCAAACTGTGTAGACAAATTACTTTGCCCAGTTATTGGTGGAGTTTTTCAAATAACGGAAAGAACTAAAAAACACTTCCTCATTAATCATATCGTTATAAAACTTTGGTTATTGCTCTTTAACGTAGTGAAAAAGGGACGAAACGGGCGGATACATCTGCATATAAACTTTGCACAGACTGATAGACCGTATTTGGGTATTTCTCAGACTCGTAATTACCCACTACAGCCGAGCGTACCGTGCTAGGGGTCATGTATCGAATGTTTGGAAAAACTGCGAATATAATTCCACTCAATATCGTGAAACTATGATCAATTTTGCTCCTGGTGCCATGTAGCTGAACCAACCTTATCCATATCGATAAATATAAGTCGAGGCAGCAAGATTTGGCACCGACTTCCTTTGTTTTTCAGTTTATGCTACACCTTGCAAATAACAGGATCATGTCATCAGTGGACAGCATGAAGGGTACCCACAGTGAAGATGAAAGAAAGTGCTACGAACTTTTGCTCACCTAGTAATACCTACAGCTCGCACTTTTAGGTCAGCAAGAAGCGGATCCCAGCACCATAAAATCTACTGGTAAAAAACAACAAAGCCTTGCTTCTTCGGTTCCTGTTATCCATATTGAGAATACCCAGTTTTATATCCTACAAATTGGTTGAGTTATTCCTCATCCAGTTTGGTGTCTACCTGCCTTTGATAACAAAGCTACCAGTGTTTCTCATAGTCTGGCTCAAAATAACCAACGATCCAAAAGGAGAAAGTTTTCATTTTTCCAAAATAAAGGGACAATGTAGTTCTACCAACCTTGGATGTAAAGCAAACAAACAGATAATTTTGTAGGTTCATTTGGACCATGGTTTACTTGGAACTGGCGTTTAGTTATCAAGACCAGTCGAATTACTTCATTATTTTGAATACCGGTAACGTGCTAACTCGGAACTATGATAGCTATGAAGCACGAGCAGAACGTCAGGATGATAACTGGCTAGCCATCAACCGTACCACAGTGGTTGATGACACCAACCAGGCAGTATGTATTCAGCTTTTTCCAATGGTAAACAATGAACAAAAGAGTCTATCTAACTAACTCGTAAAGTGTTCTGACTCCTTATTGTCTTCCCCTGATTTACTTCCACTTGATGCTGATTCAACTACCGCATGCTTTTAAGAAAATTGCTACATTTTTAGTACCATCAGCTGAAGCAGGCAGAAGCATTCAAAAATACGGCGCCATCCGGAGTTACAGACTGTTTCAGCTAGCAACGTTGACCATGCGATAGAACAAGAGAATTACTTTGGGGTTTCTGAAGTTATTATTTGGTTACCTCTGGGACATCTGCAGATCATTCTTACCGAACTAGATGAGACCAGACTTACCTAGAGCACTTGAGAATGAAGAAAACTCAAAAGATAGATAGTCCCGTGCAAGGAAAGCAGTATGGAAATAAGGAATTCCGCCCTGAATAAGCATTATCCATGAATTCTAAACAAGTTGGTTTCTGTTAATCAAAACAGAATCCCTTAGGATTAGAGAGGACTCCAAAGTACTTGTCCCTCTATGTGAGTGATTTGACTAGAACCCTTGTTAAAACGTTTCGGGAAAACCCGCGAATAATTCTCGCCTGATTTTTTTGGTTCCTCAGAATACCATTTTCGAAGTTGAAGCTCAAAAATGGTAGAGCTACATCATCACATGTTAACACTTATTATCTTGGATTCCCAATGGGTGGGTTAATGTTTTTCTTACTATCTCCATTAATGTAGAAACAATTTATTTTACACGCTGACAACAGGTGGAAAGGATGAGTGGATATCTGAAGTGCTGCTTCTGACCCAGAGGCAAAATTCTATCAGCCTTCCAAAACAGCGTAGCTAAAATTCACAGAAGACCGAGCTCTTGCTAACAAGTAACGTAAAAATTGTCTTAATGATCAAATTTTTTTACGAGCAGATGTCATTTTGAGTGTGAATTATTGCATCTCGTTGTAGCGCCTTCGATGAGAGTTGACGGTTGTTTATCCATGTTATCAACGTGTCTTGTAGTTCATAAGTGTTCAATTATTCTGAATTAATGGTACTCCGGTATACACCTGAAGTGGTGGAGATGATAGTTGTAGAAGAGTGTGTCGCTTTTTTCAGTCATAGGATGAAAAGTAACCGATTCAGACGGCTTGACGCCGAATATAAGCTGTTTCGTAGACTCAAAATGCTTGCCCGAATCATATGTAACTGAACGCATAATACCGTCAAGCAAACTAAATCAATCCCTCATAGTAATAGACTAAGTGGGCACAGCGTCCATAACCTAAGACTGCCCACAACACCTACACGCAAGTTTCTTAGACACGAAGATCATAAACAACCTGTAAATATGTGTGGAGGTAGAAAGCAAGATCTTTCGGTACAGTACTCAAGTCAGATCCCTTCGCTGTGGCTGACGAATAAACTAGACTAAATTGAGAGACTTTGCATTTATAAAATAGTGCAGGCATTCCTGAACGCAGTGGTTTCTAGCCACATTCGTCGGATAAGTACCTTATTAGATATGGTGTGGCTCAAAACCTAAGGATTTAGGAATAAACCGTTTCAATTTGTCTAATACACTCATTTGCATACCATTTCGGTTTTGATGCAAGAGTCACCTGGAACCCAGCTGAATCTTTCATTTGTGACGGTGTTCTTCAACTGACTGCTGAATCAGGCCGCTTCATGTTTCAGGTAGTGCAATACGCCAGCAACATAATTCATTGTATAGACGTAATACACTACTGATAAGAGGAAACTCTTAAAGACTGCTGCTCAGGACCAAATAATGAGTTCACCTCTGCTGATCCGACAGATGGTCCGACCATGTGCGGTTGCGTACTCACTCAGAAAAGGCAACCCTCATCACACCCTTAATTAGGGCACGTCAAAAATTTCCAACCGGAACAGTAAACCTCAGTGGTGGAGAAAATATGTTCTGTAAAAGTACAGTCTACCTTCCGACAAATACACTCATTTGTATAGCAATTTGGTTTTGACGGGAGACTAATCTGGAACCCAGCTTAATATCTCGTTTATGAATTTCTTAAGCAACTGAATGTGCTGCACCAGGCCGCTTCATGTTTCAGTTGGCACGATATTCGAGATGTTGCAATACATTACTCACTAGAGAGCTGTCGAAGAGTTTTCAGCAACCTTATGAGTAATTTATTACGTCTACACAAACAATCTTTTTGCCGGCACGATCAAGGTCGATGCTTTTTTAACACAATCCGGATGGATCGTCACCCAAACCTAAGCGGCAAGAGAGTGGCAATTCATTCATCTTGTGTAATTACACTGGCTGCTCCAAATTCAAATAAAGTTGGAGACCTTCTGGTAAAAGTTGAATACATTCATTATGATTACCTGATGAGAAGCAAGATTCAATTGTGAATTCACACTGACGTTTCCTTAAGAGTTTCAGGTGTCTTGGTTTTAATCTGTCTGTTATTCAACAGCTACTTGGCTTGTTCTGTTTTTAGCGTCCGGAGCAGACAGGTAAACTAAACCGTAAAAAACATTTTAACAAGACAGTCTATCGATAGGATTTTCAGGTTCCTTCGAGCCCATTTCGGCCTGTCGTAATTAGAGCTATGACTGCCCTCTCCTGTTCTGAGTGGTCACGTTTGGCTATTCGAGAACAACTGTCAGATTGGCGAAGGTGAGATCTTTCAACTGAGACTTAGTCCTGCAATTGAAACGTGTGCTAAAGAGCCAAGAAGCACTGCACAGCTGTTTCATCCTTATCGGGAATCATCAGCAATGCGCATCTCAGGGAAAACGAAGGGTTTTCGAATCCGCTACCTCTTAGCTAGTAGCTGAACACGTAACCGTTCGGCCAAGAGCGCCTGGTCAGCACGGGGACTAACTTGCACTTAGAGAGGATATAGCGCAAATCATCATTTCATCAGGGGATTCGCATAACATGGTCACTTGCAGACTGACTCTTCGAGTGACGATTTAGCAGATGGAAGTTTCACTCATCCTGTGAAAAATTTCATCCTCTGGTCTATTAGTGCACTGTTGGAGATGATATTATTGTTCACTCCTGAGCAGTATCTGTTTGAATTAGCTTCCAAACCACAAACTTTCGGGTAATCAAGAGCAATTTGATTAATTTTTGACGGAATAGCTCCACAATATCATTCAGAACACAGAGTGATGAACTTTAATTCTCGAGTCACACTCAATTACACATCAGTTGGGTCGTAACGAGAGACTCGCTTTAATCCCAGCTTCATCTCTCCCTCAGGAAGAGTTGCGTACAACCTTATGAGTACTGTTGCTTCAAGATGAGCAATAAATTTTTCGGAATCTCATCGCTGAGTCACCGCAAACCAAGTGGTTAAATCAATGGTCCCATAACTTCTCTTTCTCCAAGGGTTGAAATGAGCACTTTATATCACTTCGGCAAGGAAAATAAATGGGGAACAACACACAGCTAATTAGCAGAACTATGGTCTGATATACTGAAAAGCTAGTAATCTAAAGGTCTTTTGAACGCGTGGGCCTAGCAGCGTGCCATATGATCAAGACAGATTCATAGTTCCTACGACTCGCCTTTGACAGCATAGTGCCGAGTGATGCAGCAATTGTGCAACCACTTCAGCTGTTGACAAGCCAAGCTTTTGGACCGTTGTCAACACATTACCAGGTGCTCTGTAGATGACTTTAAATGGCTCGCTTGGGTCGATCGTCTGACCTCCGTCAACTGTATGCAACGTTCGAAATTTGACTACGTCTGTGGATCTAATGCTCTTCCGGCATGAGAGGTGCCTACGTATTGTCTTACCAGGTTACCATGCCGTACGTCGGACATAATCTAACCGTGAAAGACAGGGTGAGGGCTCACGTAACCTGAATGCCATCTCATTTGCAATTTCGGGTGCACTTTCATGGATGGTTTTTTACTGATTTCATAGCAGTCGATGAATTGGGCTGAGCGGGGAGCCGGCTTGATTTAATTGTTCATGTTGGCGAGTTTGTATGAAGTCGCTTTTTTGGCTGTGAGACGTTACATTAGTGTATGAATGTTTTGTTGCTTGTTGCTTGTTAGCGGCGCTCCTTTTGAACGTCTCTTTTATGCTTTGGGGAAAAAAGTGGTCCGTGTAAAAAGGTTAACAAAATATTTTATTAGGGTTTTTCACCGTATTCGTGAGAAGAACGAAGGTTGCGAACAAAGCTTGTTTTCTGTGATTGGTCCTCTTGGATAATAATCACAAATTTATATGGTACCAGAAATCACGTGAAAAAAGCTGGAATCCGGGGTATGTGCACTTTAGTGAAAAACAACCAAAGGAAGGGGGTTTGAATGAGGAGTAGGTCAATGGGTCTCGGGATCAAGTAAATGACGTCAATGTCAGAGAGGCTTGTGGGACAGGATTTTTTGCAGGCCAGTTCAAGTTAAGAGGTCGCACAAGCTTTTTGGGACACAAAGTTGTGGGTCCAACAATCGCCTCTGCGATCGATAGTAGTCTGGATCGTACCAGTCGTGATCGGTTCAGAGGTACCTGCCATAAGATAGCGAAGGCTTGGTCTTTGTCGACGACATGGATGGTTTCGGTCAAATGTGATACAATTTCACTTAAGCCTGGTTTCTTCCAACAAACCCTCAGAGACACGGAATTGTATTCTCGCATTCTGTCCGACAAATGCCTTGTCGTACGACCATCATATGGTGTTCGGCATGAGCATGTAAATTATTACACACAAAATCTGGTGGTAAAACGTGGCATTTTGTCCTTCAAACGGAATCTGACAGTGAGGCTGGAATTGGAGCTCAGACACAGTTTAGCAGCCATTTATGTCGCATCAACAGAAGTTCTAGTTAATTATTTCGGCAATCGAATCACCTTTGAATGGGAGCCTCACGTAGACGGACTTTCTCCCAACTGGACTTTGTTTACGTTTGGGCTTATTAGTTACCAAAATTTAGCTCACAATCTAAAACTTTCACAAAACAACTTGGTGAGTCAAATGTAAAACTGGGCACTAGACGGAATTCGGTTGTTATTTTCTGTGAAATCTCTTAAGCAGTGAATAAGTGATCTACTGATTACTACGTCCAACTGCAGAAATCACCGCCAAGTGTAACTCCTAAGCCGCCCACCACTTTCAGGGAGACACCGAGGGGATTAATGAGTGACGATTTATTAGTGGTGAATCATTTTGCAAGCAAGTGGCTGAGTCGTTATAGATCCGAGTTATTTTGGTGCATGTATAAGCAAATCGAATTAACAAATTCCAGCTTGTAGTGTCTATAGGGAAGCTTGACGTAAGTTCGTCAACTACCAAAACGATTATCAAATTGATGTGGGATTACTATATCCTATATTTATAGACAAGCGTCCGCAACTCCTTTCGTGAACACGTTTGCGTCTCCAAGTTGCGTTGAGATTACCCATGAAACTAAATTTCAATATCACAAGAATTGGCTGACAAAACAAGTTTAATGAGCCCCTGCTAGCGAGATTTCACCCCGTGTCTGTAATTATCTACTTTGGCCAGTCCGAAAGCTAATACGTTGTGCCGAAGACGGTGAAAGTGCTGTAGCTTGCCTTATAATTTTGAGCTGACCTTGGGTGCTGTTAGCGTGCTTTCTGGAAGGTATGCAGCTCTGGTCAGTCTCGACTACCCTCAGTAAATTATCCACAAGAAGGCCCTCACTAAGGATAGTCATTCGTGATAACTCGTAGGACGAGTATTTTACCTACTTAATTGCCAAATCTAAAAATTCGCTGGTCATGTAGACCAGTCAGACAGGAACCAGAAAAGTTTTCCTGAACAAATATCATACTTAGCACTTGTTGAGGGCCCAACATTTATGGGTTAAGATTTTTGCGATAACAAGCAATTCAGCAGGTGACAGACCCATCCTCTCTCTCGGTGAATTTACAAAATATTTTAGTGCTTGATTTTAGATGCTCTGATGGAGTGGAAGGCTAACGCTGAAAATGGGAAAATGTAGCAGACCACGTAAATGTTACCTTTTAGGCTGGCTCTAGTACAGCAGTTCATCCTTACGTTCAACAGTCCAGGTACTAGCAATCCTATATGCAGTAAATCAGGTGGCAACTCTTACATACACCTCCTTCTGTTCCAAGTTAGGGCAAGAATTTTGGGCAGCGTGAATCTTTTCGCCTGAGAACTATGTACCAGTATACTTCCACAAGACAATTCCGGTTGTGTTGCTCTCCATCTAATGACTACCGAAGTGTAAGATTTTTATGACTTGTGGACGTGGACAGAAAGTGGCCAAACCGGAATGAACAAATCAGTTGAAATTCAACCGAGTCTCCCGTCAGTATGCGCTTATTGTACAGAGGAGTATCTGTCGCCAAATAGGCACAATTTGGCTTTCGAATATAAAAAAGGATTGATGAAAATTCAGCGATCGGACCTACCTTATGAAGGATGGAACAAGAAGAAATGGGCCATCCAAAGTTTTCAGTGAGCTAACTAGAAGTGTCACATACGGGACCAACAGATTAGATCACCTCTTGTCATTCATCAGTTTTTTGTGTTGAGTCATTACAACGAACGCTACTAGAGAAACATATTTCCAGCTAAATATCCAAATTCCATTAAAGGCATATTGCTACATGCCCTATCTCAGGACGAAGCAAGCTGGTATTTTGAATAATTCAAGTGTTCAGTAACTCTGTATCGTTTACCAAATCCTCCCATGTTATTACGCATTCGAACGCTGAGACTGAACTAACTGTCCTTTATGCAACTTGCATTGACAAAATTTTATCTGTTGTTGAATCACCGTTTACATTGTTGCTAAATACATTCTGGCAACATCAGGGTTCGGTCGTACAGGTTCCAAATTATTGATATTTTGTGTGTTGTAACTATTTAACAGACAAGATGCCCAAAATGAGAGGTCATGGCATGAAAGACTGTGAGTTAACTGTCCCCGTCTAAACCTCATCTATCGGGATTTGGGCTGCCAAAGGTGCTTGCTCTTCTCACACTTAGAAGATTAAACTTTACGCTGAGTCCATCACGCACTCTCCAACTTGGCTGACATTTGATGTTTTTCAGCGCGATTAATGAGCCCCTGTGGGATTTCCGCAATTGATCAGATGTTGGTGTATCTCAGATACCCAAAAGAATTTTAACTAAATTGATCAATAACGGAGAGGAGTTTAGTGAATACTCAAATGACGAGTCCAGGTACACTAAGCATGAACGAACAGATAGGCCTGTTGGCCGATACAAGCCGTTTACATTCTGATTGCCCGAAACGCGCTGTATTAAATTCAGAAGGAATAAACTTACTGCCTAATCCGAGAGTGAAAGGGGGAAGTGGTGCGGGGTGTCACGAAAGAATTGGGGCCAAATAGAGTTAGACTGGGTCCACTGGGTCGTACGAAGCGAATCTTATGTATGTATGTATGTATGCATGTATGTATGTATGTATGTATGTATGTATGTATGTATGTATGTATGTATGTATGTATGTATGTATGTATGTATGTATGTATGTATGTATGTATGTATGTATGTATGTATGTATGTATGTATGTATGTATGTATGTATGTATGTATGTATGTATGTATGTATGTATGTATGTATGTATGTATGTATGTATGTATGTATGTATGTATGTATGTATGTATGTATGTATGTATGTATGTATGTATGTATGTATGTATGTATGTATGTATGTATGTATGTATGTATGTATGTATGTATGTATGTATGTATGTATGTATGTATGTATGTATGTATGTATGTATGTATGTATGTATGTATGTATGTATGTATGTATGTATGTATGTATGTATGTATGTATGTATGTATGTATGTATGTATGTATGTATGTATGTATGTATGTATGTATGTATGTATGTATGTATGTATGTATGTATGTATGTATGTATGTATGTATGTATGTATGTATGTATGTATGTATGTATGTATGTATGTATGTATGTATGTATGTATGTATGTATGTATGTATGTATGTATGTATGTATGTATGTATGTATGTATGTATGTATGTATGTATGTATGTATGTATGTGAACGCGGTCAGGGTCATGCTAGTGGCACTTATTGGCGATGACTTATTCCAAGTATCGTCTCCTACCCGGTGAGAAAAGCTGTCAGCTTCGTTGTTTGGTATTCTCGAGTAGGCAGCGGACGAATCTAGGTTGTCTACTACTATTATTATCTCTATTAATGTTACTAACAAGGGTAACCGATGGACGCAATACACTGCTCATAATGTTGCTGAAAACCCTTCGACAGCCTACGACCGGTCCGGTTTCATCCTTCTTGGGGCTCAACAGGTAGGTACAGGCCCCGAGTTTCCGACAACCTTATGTTCTACTTGAACTCAAATTAGACAGATTTCGAAAAATACACTCATTTGCAGATCAGTTTGGTTTTAACTGGGGACTCACCAACTGAATCCCTCGTTTATGATGTTCTTAAGCAACTGAATGTGCTGCACCAGGCCTTCTCATGTTTCAGTTGGTACCATATTCAATATATCGCTTAATAACATCATAAACGAGGGAGTCAACTGGGTCCCAGGTGAGTCCCTTGCCAAAACCAAATTGATATAGAAATGAGTGTAGTCGTTGAGTATCCAATGGCATTTTAGTCGCGTCCAATTGAGGCAGAGTCCAAAATTTCTTTCCTTTTCGAGCCCTTTTAGACCTATTGGTTGTAATTGTTGAAACACAGTAGAAACAGGCATAGTCTGAGGTGGTCTATGTGAATATCACATAACACAATGGACTGGCTACACCAATTTCACTCTCACACTGTGGTTTAAATAAAATGAGATAGAGGAGCAAACATTCACTAAATGTCTGCCTTTCTATCCTCTTTAGAATGACTGGGAAGGCTAATTTTACAGTAGGCTTTTTTACATTACATTTCTTACGGTACACTGTTCAACCCAGACGGCAGTGAGACCTGAACATTCATGTTGTCACCTGCAACACCATCTGTCGAGATGTTATTAATATCTAGGTGTAAACTAACTCTTGATAAGTATTATCAGATAGTTAGCCATTCCAAATCAAAGCGTGATTGGTGGGTAGCTGGGAGAAAACTATTTTCCTTATTGCTCCAAAATCCGAGGGGTTGGGCCTCGTTGCTGATGGATGAGTAAGGGTTACATATTCATCTCTTCAATATCCCATTTCTTGCTCCACCGGGAAGCTTCTTCATGTGTGGCAACTGTGATGAGATTACGAACCAGAACTTTTTTCTTATACCTCAGGGTTTATGCCCGGGAATCCGATAAAGTACGATTTCAACAAGTCAATGAAAATGAATTTTTTTGTAAACGGTATCATGACCAACCTAGAATGCTCAGGGGGGGAGGAAATCCAACAAGGCTTTGTAGAATTTTGGAGGCCACAAGGTTCGAAAAAATTTGTGGGGAAGGTTGCGCTGCAAGGCATCTCAATTTCGAACTTACTTTCAACGATTTAATTTTTAGTCACCGAATTAAAAAAAAACTCGGCCTAACAAACGGCGGCTCTGTCGTATTTGTTCACGCTGTTACAGATGGAATATTGTGAAAACTTGTCTCTGACATCTCAGCTGGCTGGCACAGTCATAAGCAAAGGTGTGTTAAAAGGGAATCCAAAAGTTTTGTGGTTATCCAACGTTCCTACTTTGAGGCGTAAGGTAAACTGGTTAGGTGCAGTTGTTCGCAAAGCGAAAACTGGCCATCCATTGTTAAGTTAATGCTGTCGTAACTTTTTTGACAAAAGGACGACAGCATTTTAATCGAATGGCAGTTGCTGCAGCTGTTGTGATTGAAACTACATACTAGCACCATCTTGAACGGTTCAGCCAAACTGACCTCGAAATTCGCACCAAACAGGTATACTCTAATTATGCTGATAACATGTGAATTTGTGAGCTCCACTATAAAGTGACAAGTGCTCAACAAGTAATATCCGCACTGGGAGAGATGGTTTAGACCTTGGCGGGTTGTCCTTGTCGTTCCCTTATGCACTCCGATGTGAAACTAATAAATCAAGGACTGTAGGTGGAACAAGACATGCGCAGCCATTTGTCGCTTCCCTAATAGAATTGAAGCCAATTAAATCTTTTTAAAGTTTTCTCGTTCAGAAGCTAAATTTGGCCCGTCGAAATAACCTTGAGGCAAACCAACGATCAATAAATCAGTGTATTGGCTAATGCATCATCACCATAATTCGTCCAGATGCCTATCTTTTCTGTTTTTAATGACACCTGTTTGACAAAATTTTGAGAAAATAGTCCGTCCATAAGGGGTTCAGTTTTGAGGAGCAAACATCAAAATTTTATTGTCGGATTGTGGCCCTATGCGGCGAGGAGCTAATTTTTAAGTGGGTATATTTAAGTCTACTAGAATACAGAAAATACCAGTTCGTCTATGCTGATGAGTTGATAAGCACTGCTCTATATTCTAAGTGTGAGCCAGTCACTGCTGATCAGCCGCTTGTGACCAAACGACTGTGCTCAGGTTGTTAACCCGGAGATCGCGCATTCTAGACTCTATGGTGTTTCATGAGGTGCGAACTGATGATTTCCTCCCGGTCAGATGCACAATTGTCCAGACAGGAGCAGCTTCGTTTCACAATTACTAGAAGGACAGCAGAATATAGAAGTACTTATATTGTTTTTTGAAACAAACAGAGTGGTCTGTTGAACGCCAAATAAAGCTTTGTATTTAAGTCCACCTTTTGGCGCTCCGATAGCTTTATGATAATTCACGCCATACGGGATAAGTACAAACTTCTTCAGAAATTTAGAATGTGAGGAAGGCCTGCGATATGGAAATCAATTTGCCATTTCATTTCTTTACCTTACGGACTTAAACCAACTAAATTGACTTACAGTGTGGCTTTTTGCATGTGCAAAGACAAACGACGCACACACAGCACATTGTGTTTCAAGGGTAACTGGCGTCAACTAACGTGGTAAGGTGTGACCGACAAGCAAAGCAATGAGTATAACACTAGGTTTTAGAAAACGCTTGAAGAAGGCAATGCCGAGTATCTGAATGGGCTAATGAAAGCTGCTTCTCAGTAGTTAACCCTGAAGTGTCGGAAAATATGGTGATGTGCCCTACGTGTGCTAAAAATTACGTTGTCACATAAAATATACATCGATAGCAGGCTTGTGAAGAAAACTTTAAAGCCGATTCTCCGATGGATAGGATTCTCCTTTTTGTTTCCTCTCGGTTTGGGCATGGTACAGCTTGTGACAGGCAGGACCGCGTGCAGTGACAGGTCTCTGATAGAGACAAGTGGAAGGACGATGTATTTAACCATCCGCGATTACTCAGTCTAAAAAAATTCTAGAAGAAAGTCGCGGGTAGTAAAGTGAAAACCCTGACGGGTTCACACATATTCGAATGTATTTTCTCAGTGAAGCAGAACTGCGCAGTCGATCCAAGTCCACTCCTACCCTACTGCTTCGAAAAAGAAACCGTGCTGACCTGAAATATGCCCACAATATTGTTCTTATTCTCTTAATGACTAATCAGAAACATCCAATTCTTCGACATATGTGTGACGCACAGACCAGAGGATGTTCGAACTTACTCTGATGACGCTTACGGAGTATCTATGTGTGCAATGTCAATATAATTAGAAGGCTACATCAGCTATGCCAATTAAGGTTTATGAGCATTACAGGTTATATTTGCTTTACTCATTTCGGTTATTTGTGTCGTCATGTCATCGGCTACGCGGGTTGAGTTTATGAAATGACAATACAGTGTGTCTTTTTCTGTGGTTGCGAAGTTCGTCCTTTGGGGATGAAGGGTCGCCTCGGTCATTAGACATAGGTTTCCTAGGACAGAAGCTATCAACAGGCTCTAATGTACTCATAACTAGGTGGTGAGGAAGTGTGTGTTTGGTGGGATAGGAGTAACTTAGGTGCAAGTGAAAGCAATGACAACTCGAGCATGCACTATACTTACTGAAGATAGCGTTGTTTTCAAAAGTGGAACGGATGTGAAGCGGAAAGCGTGATTTAATTTACAAACTTCCGATGTGGTCCATTCGACCAAACTTTCAAGTTGGGGTCCGCATTACCCTATGGATGAATATCCAACAAAAGTAGCCCTGGTTGTTGATTGGATAATGTGATTAACATTTTTGGAGACCTGAGTTTGATGTCACAAGTGCAGCTCAAATTAAGTATTGGGCTGTGTCTTAATTAGCACTGCCTGTGCTGTTTTGGCAGAAAGGGTAGTGACCTGGTGAACGTTGTTTTTCTTTTCTTTTTTTAAGACGTTGAGTGTATCGGTATCCAGCATTGTGAGCCCCCAGAAGAAGGTGTGGTATGCTGGCACCAAGATTTTCTCTCTCCCGCTGTGTTGACATTCTTTCCGGTACAGGGCTCTAAAATTCTGCTTGACAATGAAGTGACTGTGGTTTATGATGGTTGCAGTATTTTTATGTAACTTAGTCTCCCAGCATACGTGGCAACGAAACCAAATCGCCAAAATTAGTTCGGTCCAATTTTCTAGTTACAGAATTCTCAACCTGCCCACCTGTTGCCATTCAGGGCATTCCCCGACCGCCATTTCCTCAGATTCTGGCCAGAATAAGTTCAACATCGCCACATCAAAAAGTGTGGAAGCGTCGGGAGCAGTACCTGCAACTGCGTTTCCATCACTGTATTCTGAAGAGACGTCAGAAATAATATGACACTCAGTTGTCAACCACATTGGTGTCAACGGTAAATCCAGCCGACTGTGGTGCTCATGATATTCAGATGCAGCTGAGTCTGTTGTTAACATCAATATGATTGGCGGGTAAATATAGTTCGTCAGCTGTGTACAGTCTGGCGTGTAACGAGAGCACAAGGTTAGGAAGCTTGAGGACTGCTCCTCAAGAACCTCAAGAGGGGCGCAACCGGTAGTGGGATGCAGAACATTATCTTATAAGTAGTTACTTATGTCAAGGCATCAGATTTAGTTCGAAATCGAACTGGATACAGATTTTAGATTGCTGTAGCGACTGTGTTCGGCCAACCCCTGGTTAGAAAAAGAAAGTCACTCTTGCTGTGCTGAAACCTGCAGATGAAATGGAGACTGACCTTTGTAGCTGATAATCTAGTGTTTTTGAAAAGTTCATTCATCATAAGTAATAACTTACTAAAATTAAAAATGTCACACTCAGTATCTACCCAGGCGGCTTGGTAGATTAGATTCTGAACTATCAGTCAGATAGCCCTTTTTAGGGTCCCGGCATGAAATAGCCGGTGTGACGCATGCGGTTAAGGAACATGATGAATGAAAAGTTTCTCTTGGGTCTCTAGTTGTTGCTGTATCAGTTTGGGATTTTGTAATAGCGCAAATTAGTTTCAAAAGAAACACATGGAATTCACTCCCCCGCAAATTTTCAAGCACCACTCGTTCCATGTCAGGCATTAATTCCCAACTTGGTAAACTCATCACTTTTTTTAAACAACTGTTTCCCGGGACTTCCGGACTGTTGAAGTGGTATGAATGAATTTACGTTCAGTAGCTGGATTAAACCCAAGTTTCACGCGCACGTGACTGCAAAATTCGCAACTAGGTGCAAACATTTTGTCCTTGGGTCCTTGGATCATCAACAAAGTGATGATGTTCCATTCCAGAGCGAAGCTCGTATGTGTTTATTTCAAACACATTATTTTTTCGAGGATGTAACACTGTTTCGTAGTAAGTCAACTTTTACCGTCCTTCTACTCTTTACAAGGGCACTTCTTCTTCGTAGTCTAATGGTCGTTCAACAGCAGCTCTTAAGGCTGGCTTACTGGTCTCCCATATGACAATAGTGAACATTCAGCTTTCTGGACGGCTTGTGTTGAAATTATGCAGTGCGTTGACAAAAGACCTTCACAGTTCATGTAATCTGACGGCTCCATTGCGTTCTTTCAGTGTGAGACGATGAAACGTGTACCATTCAAGTCGAAGAACAAGATCTCAAATTAATCTCTCCGTCTTTTTCACAGTACAACTTTATGCGGCTGTGGATTATAATCACGGTACCCACAGACATTTTGTTGTTTGAAGGTCAAGTAACTCGTAGTCAAAAAAGTTTTATTGATGCATTTGAAACGAAAACCGATTGAGTAAAATTAGGAGTAAGAAAATGAATCTAGCCTTTTGTTATCTGGCAACCTGCCTTTAACGACTTCTTCGTCTGATGAGATCAGTAGCGGGACAAATATCCCATAAATGAACCAGTAAAAGTTACTGAACGCATTGGCTTTAGCAAACTCTTGGTTCAGTGCTACTTCTGACGCAGTCTCATCTTCCGCAGCCGATCCTGTTTCGAATTCACATGGCAGGATGCAATTGATCATATTGCGTGAGGTCCGGCGGGTCCTTGGGGAAATCGTCCAATGATCTGCGAACTCTTTTGTGGTCTTCATTTCGAACTAAAACTGTGGTACTGTCTTATCTCACTGTAGTTCGGTACAGTTAGATGGACACAGACGAACGTAACTGACGCTGATTTTTGCACGTCACTGCAAGAAATTCAATTTTCTCTACCCTTACAGGGCTTTACATGGATTCAATAATTTTGACCAGCTCGCGTGACTCCCACTACGATAAGTGTCCCGAATACTGTTGGACTGCCCGGTAAACATGCCTCTTCTTTTCTACTGGAAATTACACGTGCAAAATAATTGCTTTTTAATAAACAGTGAGCATGCCACCAAGAGGCACCTCTCTTGGACGGCAGCACTAGAATCACTTCACACAAAAGGGACAGGTTTTTCCAACTTTCTGGGTTATATACATATTGTTCGGACGAATGGGATCGCTGACGTGTGATGTCCATTCTTCATTTGGTAAGGTGCACTCTTATGTTCGATGAAGGTCTCTCCAAATGAGATGGAAGAAACGTTTCTAGTCAACCACGATTTGGTGTTTTATCAGTCCCGAATAGAAGCCGCCCCGTGAGATATCCAAAGGCCCTTCACACCCTTCGTGATGATTGCTGTATCATGCTTACATCGAATTACACCTGTTGATGCCTGACTGGGAAGAATTTACTGCTCGGTTCTTTGACTAGCCTTACTGATATGTGTTGCATGTCATTAAGGAATCTGACACATCGGAGCCATAAGTATAGTTTAAGCTTCTTGCTATTGATATCACCTCAGGAAGGATACCTGGGAGGTTAGAATAGTAGGCTGTACTCCTGAAGGCTTATCTGCCCAGCAGGTTTTATAAGATATAAGTGATCCAAGGTATCATAGGGATCACGCACCATCCATTATTCTTCCTTAGGTAGGTGAACCGAGTAGAAGACTGTAGATTTTTTCTTGTCCTAAAGCCAAAAGTAACTGAAAGTTCGGCTGGTCTCTTCATTGAAGAGTCTCCAGAATTCACCTCTAAGTTTCATAAGTAGTACACTTCAAGCCGTTGGAGAATACTTCCGCCAATTCAGACTCAAAGTGTCGCAAGGACATAATACAAAAGACGGTAGTAGTGAAGCCTAAGCTAAAGCCCAAGGTGTCTGAAACTAGAGGTAGCTGCGACTACAATTTTTAATCCAAGGCTCAAAACAGAAAAGATGTAGTTGTTCACAAAGAACTTCGATGTTTTTTGCACCTGGTTAGTCCAAAGAAGGTTCGAGCCAATTGTCCCAGAAAGCTCCAATACTTCTAAAGTTTTTGTGCAAATGCGACTTTGTCGGGTGTGTGTACGAGCAAGAATAAACATACTAGTTATTTTTGGTAATACAGCAGTTCGCCAAAAGTCTCTGCCGGAATTACGACCATTTCACTCCGGCCCCATCATATCTGTCTTGAATATGACTTCCTTGGTGATACCACCCCTAAACCTTACTCCCTAAATCCACTTGTGTAACCCGTTTTGCCCTGTGTTCCCAAGTGGCAAGGTCTCTTCACAACAAGGAATGGAATGAAGAGGCCGACTACTGAAGTCTATCTTGACAACGATGAGGTAACGGAACAGTGGCGCAAACGCAAAACTGTTCCTTTCGTGTGATTTAAACACTTCCGCGTCGGTAGCTTTTGTTCGGAGGGACCATTGTATGAGATTTTGGATAGTAATTTGGTGGTGGTCAAGTAGTGATCCACCTGACTGGAAACCCTTGGAGCTAAATCACCCCAATTACAATTCATGGTAAATTTTTCGGTTGAAGAAAGATTGAATTCACCGCTGACAGAGCAAATAGTACAAAAAGTAGGAAAAACATAAGTTCCCCTACAACGACTCCGGTTCTGTTAAATTTTACGAGAATATAATGGAGAATAAAGCTATAATGGTGAGTTTTTCTTAAAAATCCAAAACCGCTCGTAAATCTGCTTCTATATGCGTGCCACCTGCGGACCGAAATCTTTTATCTGGAAGGAATATTCTTTAGTGTCAGCAAAAATGAGACGTTTATCACGGTTATTTTTTGTCATACGTTCAACTGGATTGCAGTATTTCATACAAATTTTTAGGCTCATCATCTTAGTCAGTATTGCGCATTGGCACAGGACTTGAGCCTATTCAAATATGAAGGGATTTGCTAGTAGGAACTTAAGCTAGAGGAGTCACAGCCCAAAAGGTAGTTCTTTAAATGAAACGGATGTTTTCCTGATAGGTTTGCTGGACTGATATGGTCTTTCCACTTTATGCCTTCCCTGAGCAGCACTACAAGAAGGCAGGAGACTGGAGAAAGGCGGTTGTATCCGTTTTCTCTTGAGGGAGCTGCTCATTTTTGTGTGGACCATTTATAAAGTCGTAAGTTGTGATCTTTCCAGAAGATTAGTTACCCGCTAGAAGGTTGTCTTGTAGAGATTACTCTACCTGATGGCGAAAATTTTTTTCACAAACTTGTCTATAACCAACGGTCTATCTATAAATCTGTGCAAAGCAATTGATTAGCTAGGTTGCTGTGCTTGATTGATAAGCACCTGCCTTTTCAAAATCATGTTTATAAAATCTCCGCGTTCTGCTTTCTAGATCCGACTCCGTTCCCTGGGCACCGGTTCCGGGTGCCCGTAGGTATGAATCACAAGGACATCGCAACAAACCGTGGTAAAGACAGCCAGAACATAACCCACCTCAGTCCATCAGATCGACGAATGCTACCTACACTGATCTCACCACCCCCTCCGGCTCTGTGCGCACAACTAGGTCCCGTTAAAGCCAGTCCGCTGAACTCCGGTCTGTCCATGCCTCTGGGCGATTCTCCCTTTTTGCGTTCTGCCTCCTTCTTATCTTGTGGAACCAGCAATCCGGTCACTTTGTTCCCCATTTCCCCGACAACTTCGGACCTCACTCACCTACGCTCGGCTAACCTGATCACAGGTCCGGCAATTGAAAGTGCAGCTGACTTAAAAGTCTATGTAGAAGCCATTGAAAGGTGAGAAGTTTGTATCACTATAGCTAAGTGGTTGGTCAGCTGCACTTTTTACATATCCCTTTTATATGAAAGTACCAGTTCTTAGAAGGATTTCACAAAACCCAAGAGAAGTAGGTAATTCGGAGGGGAGGATTCCATATTTTCATGTTTTATCTTATGAAATAAATTAGTTCACGCCCTATAACTTCAGATAAAACAGCCTATTTTCGGATCTCATACAAAAGACCCCCCTCCTATGAAGGCCATTATTACTGTTCAAAATATTTATTTCCATGGTAGAAGATTGGGCTTCCCCAATAGAGTGGTTCTTTTTTATGTTTGAATAAAATTAATATAAATTTTGATTGTATTGGCTAATACCTTTACTTTGCTTTACTTTGCGCAAGCGTAACCCCATATGGTTACACACTCCCTCCATTTGGTAATCACATCAAGTACAGGCCAAAAGGATAACCTGCGGCCCAAACCTGGCTCAGTTAATAACTTGCCAAATAATGACATAACAAAATGATTCGAGAATATTGGAAAACCAATGGCACGAGCCCTGAAACCTAATTCCCGTTTGGAAAACAATCCTGAAATTCTCGAAGCCTACGGTAGTTTTGTTTAGAGCGCCAGACGGTCACTCGCACGGTTCTAGCTCCCCGGGGGATCAACAGTGAACCGATCAACAAGGATAGAGAGAAACTTGAAATTACGCCGTTATGGTTTGATTGAATGGCAGATTGAATGGCATCGAGGTAAAAGGTTTTGTAGTTTACTTGCTCTGCAGCTGCGCAGGATCGTTCTCCTCAAATTGCAACATTATCCAAGGTCATTCAACCCTCTGTCCCCTATTGATGCTTGCAGGAAAAGTATATTCTATTCACTAGAAGGACCTTTAAAAATAAAATAACCCTTGTAAAGTCGATGCATATCTTGTGGGAGTGGCGGAATGTTGAGCTAAACTTATCTCTGACGTGGTATAGGGGTGTGATACAAGCCAACTTTCATCAGACGGGCCGTGTGATAAAAAGTTTTTCATCCACTCTTTCATTTATCCAGCCACCCCTTATTTCCCTTGTTGGCCCTGATATTTGAGAAGTGCGAACTCGCCACCTGCACACCGAGAGATGAAGAATCTCGAAGCACGGGTGATATCTGCTCTTCCGAGTCATTTCAAGATGACATCAACATATTCACCAAGGAGGTGGGTCTGTCTTGAGTAGTGCCATATTATGTTGTAGTTATTGGTGCACAAAAAATTGATTGAATTTGGACTATGCATGTTTTATAACTCTTTTGCTACTTTCGACATTGTGAGTGACTTTAAGGGATTGGTAACGCAGTTACATTTACTGGTTGCTGGTCTGCTCCTCTCCCAATTGATCAGCCACGTCAGATATATTTTGATATTGATCGGCGATCAAAATAATTACGCATTGATGAGATGTCATTTGGTGACTGGATATTTGCGGAAAACTGACGGACAGCTCAGCAGCTAGGCTGTTATAACTGTTTACTGTCGATTGGTGTAGAACTACCTGGTAAATAAAGTCGATGTAGACCATTTAACTTCAACTTTCCGGCTAATGGGGGGATACATAGACAAGTACAAAGTAGGGAAAAAGAGGGGTTATTCCAAAAGCACGCAAGCGCAAGGTGATATACAGAACCATTCTAACCCCTACCCCAAAGTAGCGCAATGCCTATTTAACCACCCACGTCCCACGCGGGCCAGTTAAGCACACAAAAATGACAGATGTTCGTAGAGAGTGCTATTTGCGGTCACAAACTAAGAAAGCAGTACAATCAGGCGACGGAAGGCAGCAAACGATCTCAACTTCATCACCTACAATATTATCCATTAACAGTGAGGGCGAAACTAAGTGCTGGTTTAGTGTGACTGGTCTAGAGGTCATTGTGAGTGAAACCATTGGAACTGCTTTGAATGTTTATATTGGTACTTTTGGATTTATTCATTTGCCCCTTTTCTTATTGTGCACATTTTGCCAGTGGGACCATTTTTGGAACCAGTAAATCCAAGCAAGCATGCAGAGGCCTCCGTTAACAATATACTTTTTGACTCACTAGTGAAAGCCTTTGGTCGAAGTTTTTGACGGAAGCTTGGAGATTACTCTTGTCAAGTGCATACACATCATGAGAATGAATGTACATGTGTTTGGATACCTGAACACAATTCTGCGCAATTTAATCCTGTCAGTAAACGCTTGGTGGACACTTTTTCAGACACGAAGCATCAAAGAACGGCTGTAAGCTAACTCCTTGTAATTTGCACTCCAGATGACACCAGACATAAATAGCAGACATACTGTTTCGAGCGAATAGAGCAGCTAATAAGTATTTCCTCTTGGCAGAACACACTGCACATGAAGTTGTTGAAGACTTTTTGGTAGCCCACTACCTGTTTTGCCCTTCTTGGTTCGAATGTTCTTGTTTCATCGGTGATTACATCAGTTTATCGTGGACAGCATATTGAGATGCAGACTGGCCAATCGGCCCTAGTAAGAGGAAGCTAATATGTCGTCATATAAGAGGTCACCTTCACCACGCAGCTGAGTTGATAACGCATTCTGTAAATGGCTACACATCAAACTTTCCTTAACTGTCAGGTGATAAATAGTCAGCGCAATTAAAATAATCTGAAAATTTTTTTATCAGTTTAGAAGCAGCTCGGATCGCTTAAAAGTGAGCTAAATGAGCCAACTAGAAACACTTTCGGAGGAAGTTTGGATACGACTGTAACATTACAATGCTAAGCCTCGTTTTCCATAGGTCCATGTATCGGCGTACAAGCTTCCTACCTGCATGCTTGAAGGAACACCACTCATAAGGTTTGCTGAAAACACTTGTGCAGCCCACGAGCGGTTTCGCGCTTCTTGGGGCTCATCAGGTAGTCACAGTTCATGAGTTTCCATCAACCTTATATTCCATGCATGCTATTTTGTAGGATGGGGGAAATCATGTCAAGTCCGAAACAACACAGTGCTCCGTCGTTTTAACCGGTAAACATGCTTTTGAGACAGAGAGATTTGCCTTATTGCAGAAATTTTCGTCCTCAGTAAACTGTTTCTGGCAACTAGTAAGGTCGAAGCTTTTCAGGTTGACAGGATAATGTCCTGGATTGTTGCAGCACAGATAGGTTTGCTCATCCTTTTCCGTTTGTGTTCTCTCCTTCTAGTTTCATGTGCCCCCAGATTTCCGTTGAGTTTTGAATTCCTTCACGTGAGAACATGAGGCTGTTCACGGTTAATAACTGAAGTTCTTGGGTAGGCTTAACAACAAACACAACAAACACAACCTCACCCTTATTTGTGAACCTGTGGGCTGTTCTCTTCCACGTAGCATAGATTCTGGCAGTCAGATCAGCTGATACGGCGATGTCAAGACATGAATCTTTGTCGATTTGTGTGGAATGTGACACCCATTCCGGTATCAGATAAAATGCTTCGTAGACAAAAGGGACGAAAAATCAAATGCGGGTATCGATCAAACAAGCTTATTTCCACGTTTTCAGATACTGAAATTCGAAATCTTCCTAGATGGTACTTCATGCACATCCTGCGTAGGGCAAAAAGTCAGAGGAAGCGATCCGTCGGGTGGATCCCTTCAAAAACTTCTGTTGCTGACACCGATAAGACTGTTGAAAAACTCGGGTCACTTTCTGTTTTCCTACAGCTTTCACCAGATTCCTCATTTGCTCCAGCATATTTGTTGTGGAATTTTTGCCACAAGACTAAGTTAAAATGGAATGATGTTAGAACACACAATTTTACTGAACTCATCAACTCGTGACAAATGATGTGCAAGTTGTGAAGACGCCTCATATTTGAAGCAAAGTTGGTTTCTATATACTAGGTCACAGTCTCCAGGGAAGAACACCACTCAAGTAGTTGTTGTTAACAGGTTAGTGATGAGCATTAATTTGGCGGAAAACGCGGCCCTCACGGGAACATATTTAGCCTCAGTAACAACAATACACACCTGATACGTAGATCATTAGCCTCTAAGACTGAATCACGGAAAAGTGTTTCAGGCACTGTTAGGGAAAACGGCAGTCGTTAAAATAACAGGTTACGGTTTACTATCATAACTTCAGTTATCACGCGTCACTGTTCCAGGATGTCATATAATCTTTGTAGAGAAAACTAAATAGCGAAATAAATCATAAAGATTTCAAAACTGGATTCCGTTTGAATAAAATTGTAGCATTCTGGCAGCAATTTTGTTTAAAGAATGAATACTGACATGTGTTTTAACCTTAACGATTGAAACAGGATTGAGACACAGAGATAACTGACATAATGTTTATAAACCTGACCATATATCGGCTTGCCCATCTCATGCATAATGAGTGTTGAAAAAGCATCACGACACTAATTTAGATTACCTGGAGGGAAAACAGGCGAGTATGCGCTTCAGATCAGTAATTTTTTTGATTACATCGGGCGTAGATGCATTTAGAAAGTGAAAAAGGTGAAACTCCGAGACTATCACCGCACCAGCCTGCCAACACAGCCTAAAGCCTCAGAGTTTGATTGCAGTCAAAAAAGTGAGTGTAGCTCAGACTATATCGATGGCCGTTAATGTGCCCGCTGATCTAGACAATTTGAATGCAAATGTTTCATCACCATTATAGGTGACTTCGTTAATGCGTCGTGACGAGAACTGTGTTGTGAGTGGAAGTGAGCGGATGATTTAGACAGGGCCTACTTACCCGGACCGACGCTGGCTTTTCACTGGCTGTTTGACTGAGTAGTCTTATTGCCTAGTTGACTGACCTCTCCTGGATGGTCGACTTCCCGGTGACCTTGCTAACTGATGTGTACAATCTCCCGCGATGGCTTTTGCTCATTTTCTTTTACAGAGAGCCGGTTCCGGTTCAGTGTAACTATTCGTTTAATGATGCTTTGCTGGTAGCGATTCGTACGCAGTGCCGATTTGGGTATGTGGATTTACTATGAGGCCATGCTTATAGGAATTCCTGTCGTACCTTGCAATGCAGATGACATCCCAAAGTTCGCCTGGGTAATTAGTTCCAATTTAAACCCATGTATTCATAGCATCCACAAATTCCTGCCCATAATGCACCTCTACTGAGAACGCACTGAGGATTTCACCTATGGTGACGATGAAACGTTCACAATCAAAGTGCTGAACTTAGCGAACAGACCAATCAAGCCTTAGGGTCACTGCAGAGCCACCAAAGCACACCGATTCAGAAGGCGGTGGGAGTAAGTGCACAACGGTTCAAATAAACGTACTTTTGTGCGGACAATTATGGAGCGCCGTACCGTACGTATGACTGAATGCATTTGAAGATCGATGATGAACTGGTTAGAGGAATTGAAATTGAGTAGGATTTCTGCAACCCGTGAAGTTATATCTGGCGAGTTCCTGGTAAAGGACAATGAGGTTAGAACCCAAAAATGCCCCCTGGTACACCATATTCAGTTGAAGCTGACCGTTATAAACGAGAGATTCGACTGGGTTCATCCGAGTCATCCGTCAAAACCCAACTTGTGTGCAAGTGAACACATTTGTTCAATTCTATCCAGTTTGGATTCAAAAAGAACATAAAGTTAACGGAAAATCAGGGACTGCACCTACCTAATGAAGTGTTTTCAGCAATCTTATGAGTAGCGTGTTAAGTCTGTACCGATGAGAACAGATTCGACAAACAACGGTGTGGTGGGGTTTAATTATGCACCTTTCCAAAATCTTTGATAATTTTAAACATCAAGAGACACTGTTTTAGACCACGCTTGGGAAAGTTGAGGTTGAAACCTAATTTTCAGGAACATGGAATAATCGAAGATGCGGGTGTACGTTAGGTGTATAAGTGGGATCCTTTTCCAGAAAGCTGACATACACAAACAAGTTCTGAATCCAGTAGTCAAAAGCTGTTTTGCAAGGCGGTTGGCACTCCACCCTTACCTGTTGGATAAGTGCGACTGAGAGAACAGAGAACAATTCTTTTCCTTCTAAGTCCAATAAAACTTATTTTGCCTGCTATGCTTGTCCTGAAGAAAAGAACAATGACTGTTGCGTGTCCCGTGTAGTGCACGATTGATTTTGAGGACCAACAACAATTTCCCTTCTCCATTAATAACCCACCTCCCGTAATCTACTCATAAATTGGCACAAGTTGATTCGTTTGATTCGCACATCACTGAAATCTGTCACCACTTGAGAAACAGCAGTGCTCGTGGAACACAGGCCATCGACCAATGTGTAGACTTGTATTGGACGAATAATCGGGACAGCCGAAGCACCATCATCTCAGTTGCTGGTGTTAGAGTCAAGCTAAGTTCTATCCCAATAAGCAGCAAGAACACGAACTGTCATGTATGTGTGTGTGCGTGTGCCACTGTAGCTGTCAACGTACGAAGGAGTACACTATTCGACAACCAGGTAAGTGACCGAAACGGAGACAGCTCATTAATTACAGGAGAGAAACTCACTTTGTCCCGCAGTGGTCCACTGACTGACTGTACGCCTGATGTAGACAACATGCTGCTGCCTCTGTCAGTTTGGAATCCAGTGTGCGTAATTTTTGACAAAACTCGTGAGGCAAAGTACAGCGGAAAAATAGGTACGAATGCATTTCATGCATAATTCCTCAACGGGCAAAACTGGTTTGGACAGGTCTGAACAAGAGTAATTCATTCCTGTTCGTAATCAACACAGTTTTGCATAGTTTCTTCAGTAAGCAGCAGGTACTCAGCCAATGTGGGGAGGGATTAGGCAGTATGTAATGAACAAAATTCGGAATGGTGAAGCATCAAGAGACACATTAGTAGTGGTGACTCAGTAAGCTGACAGTCGAACTTTTACTAGGCTTAACCGTTTTAGTTTAGGTTGGTTGTTGCTGAGTGTGGTGACAGTTGAAACGTTAGCTGAATACTGGTTTTTTGTCATACACAAAATCTCATCTGGAATGAAAGACGACACACTAACGTGGAGGAATGCTGCCTAAAGGTATAGAAATACGAGTTCAGCTATACCAGCTGGTTGGAGGTGGTCGAAGAGGGGTGATTTACTTGCCAACGCAGAGCCAGTCCTTTCACACGACGTTTCCGATGACTGACAGTACTGATGCAGTATAATAGCGATTATTTCGGGGGTTGCGAGTCCGTGTTGACGGATAACTTTGAAACTATTGGGTAGCACTGAACATATCGTGTTGAACGATTCTGCCGGGCCGTATGGTGACGCGATGAGGCTTGTCGTGTGCTTGATTTCACTGGTTCCACCACAAAATAACAGATAGCCAACCATTATCTGAGATGGGCGCCAGGTCGTACAACCCAACTAGTTTGCGTCACGTTCGCAAAGCAAAGGAGGGACGTGGACTAGTGCAGTATCCTCAGGATTCACTGAGGTGAGTCTTAGGCTGCGTGGCACAAAAATTTTCCCTTTTTCCTGTGATCGTTTCGGAAGTTCTGTCGATTGTAAAACTTCATTGGTGGAAACCTTGCAACATTTTTCCGAGGGAGTGAAACGGTGGGAATATCGAAAAATAAATATGCAGGTCAGAATTCCAACGGATTTGCGCATATTTGGAAAGCATTCACATAATGGTGGTCGTTACTTTTACAACGGTCAACGTGAAACATACACTGTCTATCCTCCCACGCTGGATGCGATGAATATTACAGTCCAAAATAGGACTTGGTTTTAGCTTTAGCTGTCCTTTTGTCCAGCCAGCATAGGTTGAGTGTCTACAACACCAAATATCAGCAACCCAAACAACAGAAACGAATATAAATGGGGCTCATCTAAATATAAAATAAAAAACAAAAATGCAGAAAATGTTAGGTGAGCACCTTTGAGTATTCTAGTTGGGAAGTCAAAAGGATTTAACTGAAGCTACTCTGAAACCAGTGAAGAAGCTTCGGAACCGGGACTTGGGCACAGTCGCAGTTGAGTAAGAATATGGAAAACGGGTGCTTTCTGCTAAGATAGAGGCAGAAAGATAGTAACTGTTAGAATACACCGTGGAAGACGTTATACCTGGAGTTCACGTCAGACATACTCTCAGTTTGTTTAAATTCTTCATTAGACAATCTCTATTTCGTTCAATCCGCTTTCAACTAGCTTGTCAAATATATTTTGATGTAGTTCTTCGAGGTGTCTTCAAGACATCAACAGTCAACTTTGTAGATTTTTCAGTTTTCCGAAATCCGAACCAAACGGTGAGTGTGTATGATCATGATAGACACCATGAAACTGATGACGATACTTCAAAGACCGAGATTAGGTTAACCGCACACTGTATGTGACCGCGACATGTCTCGTTTCCGTTCCGTACTGTTAACATGAGACTTCCAAGAACGGGTTAGGTCATTGATGACAACATCGTATGGTGTAGTTGTGTTGTTAATACTCCCCAAAACATTCAACACTCACTTTCAAAGCGCAGTGGAGTCAGTAGAATGCTCAGTGTGTTCCTTTGTTACCGTTTGAAGATGGATTGGCTCAGTCACTAGCGACCCCCACTTCCACAGAAGCCAAATGATCGTTATCCAGATTAAACTACCGCCAAGGTTGGCATTGAAGAAATTACCAGCTAAACAAATGGGTACAAAAATATCGGTAGTGATTCAGACGTCTTAAGTTACGATTCGCTCGTTTTTCAACCTAGTGGCGACATGCCGTTTGGTGGGATATTGTTCTTTGCAGTTGTGGTGATATGAACAATAGGCTATGCGTTTGAAATGTTTGTTCCAATTGGGGTATACCGTTAGCCAAAATGCGCACGCACACACATCTAATGAGGTCAGGCACTTTGACTTAGCAAACAATTTTCCACATATTTTATATACTGTCATGGACCAGTTGACAGTTCGCGTGTTAATTGACTAAAAATTCATTTCTACTTTATACGTCCGCTTTCACATAGTCTTTTAATTTCAGGGAAGTAAGGGTGGGGGCAGAGCATTAAGCGTTATTTATCCATCCAGATTGTCGACAGGCAGGTGGTCAAGATGAATGACCAAGTAAAGTGCTAGGGAATGTAAACCAGAGTGTGGATATTTGAAATGAAAAACTTAGGTAGGTAGAAACCCGTTGGGGTTTTAGTAAATAATGATGTTTATTTACCTCTTCACTGTCATCTTCAGACCAGAAATATCCAAGCGTGCACACTAGGGGGTAAAATCAAGTTTTAAGACGGATAGGGGTGAGTTGTTGAAAACAGGTTTTGTTGCGGGTGGAACTCAATATTTCTGTTTCAGAAGAATTTGCGATATGTCGATAAATATTCATTTTGCAAATCAGGTGAGAGTTATCGGGTGACTCAATTGCTGTCCAAACAACTGTCCTTCAGCTTAATATGCTTCACAAAATCATTCTCATGCCTCATTGGAAGTTTTCCGTTTTCGTGATACTACTCATAAGGATGATGAAACTCCGGACAGCTCACTGCCGGCCGAGTCCATCTAAGGGCTAACCAGATAGGTTAGCTTCCTTAATTTCCACCGATTTTAGTGTTCTTCTTGAGCATTAGGCTATAGCTTTATGAAGTCCTGGAATACCGTTCCAAGTGAAATATGAGCACATTCTGTGCAGGACATTCAGCCTTAAACCAGAGATTCACAGGTAATCCAGCTAAGTCTTCCAGTAACCTCAACCGAACTTCCAATCTAGCGTTTATCAACAGATCTAAATTTCAGCGTTTAGGCACGAAGTGCCATCGACGTTTTACAGATGAACAGCTTAGTGAATGCAGTCCAGGCAAATATGTGCAACCCTTTAGTGATTTATCTAGCCTTGGGTGCAATGGTCTCAAATCCTTCTATATCAGTTTCATATAGATTTCCGATGGTAAACATGTCAGGTTACCATTAGCTGAGTTGTTGTGTAATGAGTTGTTTAAATTAGTCTGTCTCGTTTATATCCAAACCATTTCAGGCTTCCGAAATGTTTTTTCCTCTTGTTGCACACGAGAGAGGAAAGTAGGACTCGGGTTCTTCTCATTAACCGGGTAACGGTTGGGACTCGGGGGGTCTGATATGTGGATAAATGTATTAGGATTACTTCACCAGCTTGATGAACCAGAAGTTCATGCTGTCTGACGATCCGCTGTTGCCTCTGTCACGGTAATTCGGAAATTGATTGTCTCTTCATTCTACTTGGGAATTCTAACCCTTGACTTACTGAACTAGTCTTTGCAGGCTTTTACATGCGCCTCTGACCACTTCTGCTGTCATATATTGTGCACACAGTTCTTTGACTAGATAATATCAAACCGCCGTTTTCTCCGGGTATGCTGTGTTTACATCGTTCGTGAAATTTTACGGATTTCTTTGAACTTGCACTAATTTTGCAGCACTTTAAATGCATATTCTCGGAACCTGAATTTTGTGTGTGTTTCATATACTTAGTTTCATAAATATACTGCGGAAATCTATCGGCGAATCTCATGTGTGAATAATTCATAGCTTGTGACTCTGCGCGTTACCCAGCTTGGGTCTCCAGAAAACGTCAAGTATCCCACTGTTGGTTTAGTTCTTCCTTTGGGTCGTCCGCTTTGCAATTGTTATTTGTGCTGCAGGACCGCTGACCTGACTATTCAGACTTTAGAGTAGTAGGAGAACTTTCGAATACATCTGATTTATCAGACAACATCAATCATGAGAACAAAAATCGCAGTAAACCAAACCCGCAACTTCTCACATTTGGAGGAAGGGGACATTCTAAAGGCTTCCCACAGAGTGAACGTGGTCACGCCTGAAGTAGTAAACCTAGCCACCCGGTCAGTGTTCAGAGGTTCACAAAAGTGGATTGTTTCACTGTTTTATTGTTGCAGCATTTGAATGTTGGAATATACGCCTTCATCATATTATATGCAATTGTACGCAACTTTCTATATCATCACTTTCATCTCAATGCTTAAGTGATGAGTTAGTGAGTGTTTGCATGATGTGGCCTGCCCACAAGAAAACTTGGATCCTAGTTTTTATTCGTCAGTTTGACAACATATAGTGGATGGAAAACTATGGCCGTTAGTTACCTCACATATTTTAGCACAACGGCTCCAAGGAACTTGATTCAAACTAACTGGTAGTTAATTATTATGATTTTTCACTTGTTTGGAAGGAAGCTTCATAGAATAGTAATCCTGTAATTTACATTGGTTCTAATTGGATTTTCTGATCCACGATGAAAATTGCGATGAAAAAGATTCCCCTCCGGATAAGGTAATGTGGGTGGTATAGTGAGCACGAAAAACATCTTCCGCTAAGTTTAGAGACATTCTGGTTTTGATGCCTTGTGTTGCCCTGAGTCACAAAATATTTGGATATTCAAATTTTGTTTCGACAGATGAACTCCTCGAACCGATCAATGTTCACTGCGGACCAGGAATTGAACTTGCTGGTGAGTATGGCGCAATTTTTGCGCTCATATTCTATGTTCACATTTCAAAATATTATAAATAAAGCTTGAATTCAGTTCACGCAAAGTTAGTTTTTGCGTCTAACTGGACGTAACACTTGTGCGTCTCGAGTGGCCATCAGAACTGTAAGCTCTGCGAAGCTGTCATTAACCCGGTTATTTTAGTCCACTTTTTCCATTCGGTTGGAATGTAGAGAGTTATCTACCTAAGTCGGTTAGATTCCACTCAGACGCTGGTCAACAGAATTTTCGTTTTCAAATGCAGTCTTTGCCACCGCAGCGCAGTGCAATCCACGATGCCCGTCACTGTTCAGTTTGAGAGTATATATATATATATATATATCCTGCAATCTTGGGATCCACCAAGACTTTCTAGTATCTTATTCCACCAGTCAGTTTTCCTAACTGCACTTTTTATCACATGTAAACAAGACCACTTTTATTTTGAAGCCTGTGCTCTCGCCCAAGACTGATTGAGTTTCGGGAGAAACCTCAAGGCCTAGCGGTGCCTCATCACACTCTGCCATTATTTCCATTATCTATTTAGTATCTGGTAAATACTAGTAAATAGTACCTAGCTATTTAGTAAGTAAATTGGAGGCACCAGATATAACATCGTTTATCGGTAATGGTTGAACTTTTATTTTGAGATTCTGTCTGATAAAATATTTGATCTATGTGTACCTTTCAGATCGTTCACGCAATTCATGTCCTGCGATTTCACCTGCTGGAAATTGAAAAGGTGTGTCTTCCATTATTTGATTTAACGATTGGTGGTTACTATGTCATTCAGCGCCGTTGGTGACAAACTTGTCACGCAGGTGGATGGCTGTGGATGTGATGTCCCTCGGTAAACAGGAGAATGATTAGACAACCGTCACTTCAAAAATTAGGATTTCCTAAAAGGTATCTGAGAGATGTTCAACTATTCCAAGAATGTTTGGTGAGCGTGAAAGCAGTCCCAAGATTCTACAACACTTTATGATATTCTGAATTTGTACTGAAGATATGAGATTTCTCTTTTGGGGGGTCCTATGTATGGCAAGCGATTTTTGTCTTTGGAACAGTACAGAGTGATAAGTTCGCTTGGAAACCACACAGAAAGTAATCTGTCCACCTGAAAAGGAAACCTCTACTTCGCTCATATAGAGACCCCTTTTATTATTAATAATAATGTTATTATGGATAACGTGTTTGATTAAGATTTCCTCATTTTTCGAAGTTTCATGTTAACATAGTCCAAGCAATTTGGTCAAGTATTATTCCAAGACAAACTGGCACAGTGCCTAGCTTATTTAATATATTCCAGTATCCCTAGGTTCAGATTTTATCAAGGTCCAACCCGAATTTCGGTCTCAGAGAAGATTACAGATTTTGAGTGTTTTACCTGCACGACTGACAAGAATAACAGGTCATTTTATCTCACTAAAAGTGCTTTAACGACGTACAATGCCGAATGACTTATAGGTTCAGAGGACTCCACTCAATGTACACTAGAAAAACGGAAATTCTTTTGCTTTTATTGCTATCGAGGCCTTTCGGTACAATGAAACAGCAATTTTGAGCTCAACTAAATTTTAATAGGTAGTCTCATCGGCTCCTAACATATTCAAGGGTTTGAGCTGCTCGTGGCTGAGCATAAATACCGATAAAAAAGAAGACAGCTTTCGTGAGATATTAATCCTTGACGTGGCTTTGAATGATAAATTTCACCTTTTGATTCGTGCGTTCGTTCAATTGCAGCTTGCCTAACAAGTCCTGTTGTCGCAAAAACGTTCCGAATGTTACACTTCCCCGTAATCTGCCTTCTGTTGGCTTCAGTACACCTGAATGATCTCAGTGGTTAATCAGTATGATCATGAAGCTTAACGTAGGGCCGCACGGTGACCAAAACAAGTTTTGATTCGATCGACAGGTACACTTAAAGCAAATCTGGCAGCAGTTGAGCAGTGATCAGCAGACATAATGGCATCAGGTGCGATGCCTAAAACTTCAGGCCGAAGTATCACATGTTCGGTGCCTTTATGGCCATCCGATAAACCAAAATGGGGACTGCGTGAAAACTTGTGCATTCTTTCACAAAGGCAGGCTACTGAACGGTATTAACGGTAAGAACAGGTGCACATAGATGGACCCATTAAAAAGAAACGGAAGCCCGACTGACAATCGTGGTAGATCAAACTTAGAAATTCTGCTTGAGGCTTCGCGGTGCACTATATAATATGAAGATGCATACTGCGCACACGTACCTCTCCCTACGTACATCACTCAGCATTTTTTTCGATAGAGCAGCAACGACAGAGCTATCATCACTGTCTAACCCGTAGTGTGAAATAGTGTCATCTGCATGTAATTTTTTTAAAGTGGCCAACTAACAAAGCTTGACAATCACGGTCTGTCCGCGTGACACAAAAGGGCGCTGGTACCTTAAAAGTGGAAGCACTCACCACTGGAACAAACTGCAACTGGTCGGTAGCAGTTTCATCTACACTGTCTACGAAGACCGTTTTGAAAGCTTGGCTTGGGTCTGTATACAGTTACACAAAAAATGGATTTTTCTTATTTTGCTGTAGTCGCACTGATCACCTGATAGGCCTAGGAAAATGAACCGTCGATTATGGGTCGTACGCTACTTTCATTTTTTTTCTGACGCAGCCCCCAATCTGCAAATGGCAAATGATAAAAATAAAACCTTGTAGATATTTCACAAGAAGGTCAGGATGGAAATTCACACAACATTCTTGGCGAAAGTGATAGGATTTCATAGTTAGGAGGTGAACAAAGGGTCTGCGCTGGAAAACGGCGATAATAATGTGCAAACTGATAACCGCTTGATGATTTAAGAAATTTCAGCATTTGTGTTACGAACACCAAATTCTTGTCCAAACTATGTCAATATTAGTTGTTTTCAATGAAGTTCAAAGGTATCCATCAAAATCTGTGTTTGGCGACATTCCGAAGACGAACCAGATTACGACGTTGGACGTTGGCTGACAGCGAGTGAAAACGTTGCGGCTTGTATGATCAAGCTTTTTATAGTATTTATATTCACCAGGGCGGTAATCTTTCTTTGGCTTCCGCCCAAAAATCAGTGGTATAATTTGCCTTGTGGGTTATGGATGTGTCAGCTGCTGTCATGTTTCCACCAGACCTTTTCCCATCCAACCTTATTGGAAAAGTGGAATTCGGATGGTGATGAACTTTGTCATGTTTGATGGGTTTTACATTCGATTGTTGAGGGCCGATAACAGTTGTTACTTCTTATTTCTCCATCGCATTCCGGCTATCTGCCATGCATTTATCCGCTTAACCAACTATCCTGCCAGATATTGGGGCTCGAGAACAGCATGACATTCGTATATGTCCACCCATGGATGCACCCCTGCCCCTCTCTCGGCCAAATGGAAATGTGCCTTTGCACACCCATCCGATCCGTTCGGTCGCATTCCGTGATGCCGGGCGATGTCAGACATTGGCAGCGACAGAAGCACCCTGTGGTGTGGCGTCAGCCGCGGATCCGTCTGCTGTGCAACACATACCTACAATTCACGTACCAACCAGAGAAAGGGTACACGCGTCAACCAGCCGTGTCCTATATACAAATGCACACACATGTATACATACAAACCCAAACGCGTTTGACAGCTTGACAGGTTTTCGGCACCGAAAGCATGCACGCGTCAGACTGTTCGTGCAGCAGTAACAGCAACTGCATTTGCGGTGGATCTTGCTCGTTTATGAATGAACTTCTAGCGTGCAAGGATATATAAGTGTACAAAGGACGTTCACGAAGGCGGGTGGCCTTAGGTTCGTAGCTTGTGCCTGGGAGGTGGGGATTTCCGGAAAACCACACGCCCTAGCTGGTTGGTACTACACCACCCCAATACGAGCGAGCGAGTGAGCGTGCGAGGATGTTTCAGATATGTTTCGCACACTCACACAAGCGAACAGCTACACGTAAGCGTGTAACTTGGGGCACGTTTGGGATAACCCGGGCGGACCGAACATAACCACCAGCTGTCAAAAGAGATTTACTCGAATAGAACCGGTAGAATGGTAAACCCTATTGGATTTTCTAGAGCAACAACTTCAGTGAGATTGCTGTAAAAACGTCAAATAGGTTACTCCTGAGTGGATTTGCTTGCTGTAATCTGAACGACTGCGCGTAGAGGGAGAGGGCAATTTATACCAGTGTGACTGCATCAGTTTGGAGTGTGGTAGCCAGCTTGAAGTTTGAAAAGTCTTGTTTTTCAAACACAAAAATTTGGCTTGTTGCTGTCATCATATAGTGTGGCAATAATGAATATAAGTTAGTTGACTCCTTTCAGCCATACGTACATTTACCAAAAGCAAAAATAGTTTTGGATTTGAATATCTCTAGTTAGTACATGTATAGGGGATTGATTCATACTGAAAAAAAATTACAGACCATACCCTCTCAGAGGCTGCTGGGGTAAACCACTGAGGCTCTAAAGGAGTATTCGCAATCTTAAATCGTCCAATTTTGACTTCTTGGTACAAAGACTACCACGGAACTTGGAGTGTGTGCGAGAACTAAATTTGCGCCAGGATGTTCAAATGTAGGTACAAATAGCCGAGAAGGTACAGCTTCAAAGTCGTTTTGTTAGATTGCATTAATTATGATCTCCGAAGAAAAATTATGTGAGAATGGTGCCATGTTGGATACCCTATGAAAGCGAAAGAAAACCGAAGATTTATTGCCTGCTGACTGTTTCCAGTAATCAGTTGGATCACGTTGAGTTACGCTCAAAACCCCAAAAACCAAATCGTTCAAATGGAAGTTTCTCTACAAACGCGGTACTATAAATACAATAATAAGATAATCACACTGTACAGACCTCTAATCGCGGGACGACGACGGCTTTTATACACCGGTTTACGAACTGCTAATTCCTAACGGGATCCCAAAGTCCACACCGACTCAAGGCAAGGTGGAAACAAGATAGCCACGTGTTGATTTAAACAACACGTGCGGTGACAAGGTCGAAGAGCGGTTTGCCTTCAGATCAAAAACAAGAAAGGTGGCATAGGCGCAAAACCGAAACAACAAAAACGGGGAATTACGTTGTACACAATGAGGATAGAAGAAAAGAACCGACACTACCAGACAACCTTAGATATGGCTACAGTTTAACTTCAGTGTGAATGTCCTTGATAGTCTGAAGTTTTGCAGTGTGTTAGCAATACCACCCCCTCCCAGTAACCTACCGGGGGAAACGCCACCCCCGCAGAGTAACTCTGAGGTAGGAATAAAATATTTCCTGTGCGTGTGGCTGAAAGTTTCGCTTGCTACCATCTCAATTCACTGGCTGTGTGATGTTAAATGGACTGAGTTTCACTCATCCAAAACAAGTCTTGACACCACCAGTGGTCACCAACACACGATCGAATATTGCTCAAATATTTTTCAATTGAATGCCTCATTCCACTTTAGAAGTCAAAGTTCTGTCTTCTAGTGGAGCGGAATGACGAAGCTGAAGGAATTTCGATGTTGTTGACGACCGACAGAAGTAAGGCAGCGAACAAAAGGGTGGGATGGATGCGTAGGTGCTCGGTGAATGCTGCTCTATATAAAAAACCCTACCCGAGTGTTAAGTAAGTAGACTAACAAAGATTCAAGTTCTTTGAAGGGTCATCTCTTTGAGCCGAAAAACACCCACACAACCAAATTGGACACTTGGTGGATAAGCTATCACGCCCAGAACTTACAGTTGTCTACAGGGAGTTCAAAGAATTTCAGAGGGGTGGAAAGTTAGTTGTAAGAACTGGATAAAATGAATGGTTATTGCATGTGTATTGCACATACTTATTCAGACTGTTCGACTTCATCATGGACAGAAGAGCACTTTTATTTGTTCTATCATTATACCCATCATAGACTTAATGAAGGAACATCTCACTGTGGTATCTGGGTGCACAAAATTTATCCACAAACCAACACCAGTTGCCACGAGAAAGAGTAGTGGCCAGATTTTGCTGAAGTGGTTACGATATGGCGAAGACAACTAAAAGTCTATTCATGTGCGCTTGTGCCAGTGCCAGTTCTTTGTAGGCCTCTGAATTTTTGAAGGCATCCAGGTTTGTTCAGAGGCGAAATTTCAAGGAAGCGGTGCCTTGAGGTAAGAAAACCATCTGAGATTCACCTATATGTTGGCCAGATTTCAGTTTCACAACCGGAGCCTAAGACGTGCTCGACGATCGTTTCACTTTTTTGTCTCATGGAAATAAGGCAAAGAATTCTGGTTACTCGTATTGTGTGCGATAGAGTCCGAATAAGTACTGTGCCACTTTAATTCAAGTGAATGACGGTTTCTGTGACTTTGTTTCTTTCTTATTTTAGGTTCACGAATTGTGTGACAGCTTTTGCGCGAGATATATTGCCTGCTTAAAAGGAAAAATGCCCTTAGATTTAGTTTGTGATGACAGAGAATCTGCGGGATCCACTGGGTCAGCGTCAAGTCCGCTCCCTAATCGACCCTCCACACCAAACTTATTCAGTGACATCGGAGATAACGTACAGCCTGCACATGTCTACACCTCTTTGGGCGGCTCGAATGGGCAGCTAAGCAGTGGTGTATACAACAACAGCCGTCCAGATGTTCCTCCGCCACCGTCACGCTCAACCGACGCCCTTACTGCTCCTTATGACTCGCGCGACCGCGAGGCCTTCAAATGTACGTCTAACCATTCGGAGAAAGGTTCCAACACTTCCGAATTCGTCACAATAGCTAATGCAATAGGCGCAACACTTTCTTCTTCTTCCACCTCTTCAGTAGAATCACCGGGCGCGACATCGGTAAGTTCCGCTTGTGCAACTTGGTTATGAGTTTCATTATTCCTTGCTATTTCTCATCCTACGAAGTGCAACTAAGAAAACAGGTAACCCGTGGGTTTTTATCGCATATCGGTCAGTGTTTCCAGAGTCATGGGAGGCAACCCTATTTTGTTTCGAATTTCAGAATTAAGGTTGAATGTTAGGCATCAGAAACCGCATATCTATGTTATGTGCAGCAAAATCTGGAAAGCTTATATTAGCAAACGCTGGATGTGGGCGTCTGACCTGACATGCTGCCTGTCCCCATGTCTATGATCTGACAGGATAGCAACCAGCCAGGTTCATATCTCATCTGGCCTTCATGTGTCAAACGTTGCTGTGTGACCTGCGCATCACCCCCCACTCATGAAAGAAGTCTTAGAGAAGAAGTGGTTTGCTTGGCGATTTGCTCCGGATAACGGACCTAGAGGCCAAGTACATGATGTAGCCACTATGACTCGGCCCGTATGGAGGTTCGTTAGTGTGAGTTGCTAACCTGAAGTTGCGGGCTGCCAAGGCAACTGAGGTCTCAGTCAGCCCAAAATCCCAGATGCGTTAAACATTAAGTAGGAATGACGCCCATGTGGTTGACGGTGAGTGCTTTCTGGGCTGTAAAGGTTTCCCACACAATAAATGTAAAGTTTGTGTTGCAACGGGAATTTATTCTCATTAGCTATGGTCAGCTAGCTAATTTTGCTGCAATCGATCTGTTATCTGGAAAGTTTTTCGAGTCAGCGGGCATAAAGAATCTTCACAACAGCCTTTTTTCCAAATTGGGCAACAGGTACAAAACCAAAGCACCACTGAAGTTGAAACGCTGTGCGAACTACGTCACTTCACCAAAAAGACGGCTAAAGTGCATTTTCATGAACAAACCTTAATTTCCTCTGAAATTATGCCATGATCAAGGGTGTTCACAAGGATGGGCACGATCCTGTCCACTTTACCCCCTTGACAAAGGGAGGCCAGGCTAACGGAATTGTCGCATTAAAAGAGTACATGCAGTCTGAGCTGTTCTTCATCAGTTATTCCCGCATGGAAAGACATACCACACCGCCCGAGTTGACTAAATCCATCCTAACCTTCCTGGCCTGAAAGCAAAGGCACTTTTGAGTTGTCGAATGAATCAGCAATTAGGATTAGATGTTCAAATTACCTCTGTCGACTGGAACAAGTTAAACGTAAAAACAAATTTGCGAAGTAAATCCATCTGCAGATTAATTTGGTTTTGGATGAAGCTAAATCCCAGCTGAATCGCTCTATTGTGATATTCTTCAACTAAATATGCTACACAGACTGTCTCATGATTCAGTTGGGAAATATTCAAGATATCGTGGTATAATTTCTGACGAAATACCACTTGTAAGGTTGCTGAAAACTTGTCAAAAGACCACCACCGGTTTAACCCTTCTTGAAACTCATTAGGTGGGCGTAGTCCATGAGCTTCCGCCAACCTCATGTTCAACTTGAAACCGGTCGTGTGCCGTCGAAGAGTGTTCGGCGATCTTATGAGTAGAGTTCTTTCAGGAAAATACACTTGTTCAGGAAAGCAAACACTCATCTACTAAGGAAGATGATGGTATTTTAGACTCAAATGAGACTCTAAAAGAGTTGCGCAGCCCATTCGAGAAAAAGAAATGATTTGATTTTTCAGGAAGCCTCGGGAAAATGGAGAGAGAGAGAGAGAAGTGTTTCGAAAGTAAAATTGATATAAACATCAGTAGTGAGATTGCTTGCAAGAAATGGGCTGTTAATAAAATGAATGATCACTGAATGGATCTAAGGAAGGAAGGAATAATAAGCGTGGCGTCATTAGTTCGAGTTCACTAAGCTTACGAACAGCACACCTGAGGTTCCATATAGAAAGTTTCTGGGTGCGGGAACAGTTAGTTCTCAGCAAGTTTTTCACAGTGCTTTCCGCCTCGGTAATTCCTAGGCGAAATATCGAATAAATGAGTTCGTTCCACCCTTCACCTATAGTTTATTTTTAAGCCTTCAAACCTGATAAATTTGCTCACGTCATTCTCAGTCTCTAATCCCCGTGTTGGATTAACTGTGCGAGTATCTAAACGCGCAAGCTAGCTGACAAGCCAACTAACGAACCTGCGAGTGAACGAGTGAACGAACGAGCAAGTGTGTACCCTAACTAAAACCAAACCAACTGCAGCGTTACAACAAATGACCAGGTGAAAAACCCTGGGATGGACGAAAATTGGACGTGTCAGTGCCATTAATCCTCCGCTTGTCCTCCTGTTTTCGAACAAGCTAGCGAACGAGAATTATGGCTGGGTGTGTCAGGTGCAACTGACATTTTCACGGGCGTGCAAGTGTACACCCTCGCGCGAATTGTTGACGACGGCGAAAAAACTGGCCTAAAAATAAAATCAACCTGAAATTCCTCTGAAATCGAACAATTTGCAAGCTTCAAAAATGGCAAATCAACCTTACTAGGTCGCACGTGGGGGGATGTGAAAAAGTATAAACTATAACGTGAAATGGATAAAGGGCTTCTTAACCGTCAAAATCTACAAAACAATGCAGACAGACTGGTGTTGATGACGGGTGTAAAAATGTCTAAGAAATTCGAGAGCAGTCATCGTCACCGATGCAAGGCGTTTTCCCACAAAAAACCGACGTTGCGCATGAATCTAATTGGCTGAAATTCCATACGAACTTGTCTGTCGTCAGTGTTTATCAAACTGAACGTCTATTCATAGTGTAAGTGATATAAACGCTGGGCGGAGCCTATGCTGACGTTGCTCGGGAATCAATGAATCTGACTGAGTCCTTTGGGGTTAACTCAGTTTTGGAGACCGCAGAAATTTTTTTGGACGGGGGTTGTGCAGGCATCAACGAAACCTCATGCGTCATTGAACTTCTGACCTCTAGTTCGTTTATGTTTCCGGGTAGAAGTGCCCCGCATTAAGGGATGCCCAAAATGAAGCACCCTGTTTGAACTTGATAGACGGATGAAAAATTTGTCACATGTATGACCGATAAAGCAGATCAATGAAGCAGATTTATATTGGTTCGCTCTTCGGTGCTTGATGACTGGCCTGCATAAAGCCCTGATGGCCATTGCATCTGTTTCATCTCATACAGACATACCTGGAAATTTCAAGCACTTTTGTGGATTTACTCATGCTGAGTGTTTCCTTGCCGGTAAGGCCTGAAAGTTCTGATTTTGCTCAGGCGCAGGGAAAATCTAAGTATCGAAATGCATAGCGCTAACATGTGTAATCGCTTTCAACAGCTTTTGTCCCGGTTATTCTAGAGACTGAATCTCAAACTAGTGCTGTTTAGAAGCATTTGTAGTCACATGTTTTGCTTTTTAATTCATCACTTGACTGCATATTTAGCAGTTAACTTCCATAAAATTTACAAGGTAGAACAAATGCAGCTGTCTGCATATCATACCGTTGCCTCCTCGAGGAGGGAGACAACCAAGCATCAAACATTACAAGAAAAACAACTAATTATTTGGTAGAACACACACACATAACTTTCGTTTGAACAATCGTCCTCCTGTCCTGAAGCAGTTATTCTCGCGAATCTATACCATACGGAGGGATGCATTGGACTCGAGTTTAGCTCTTAGTAGAGCTCATCAGTAGTGCATATTCAGTGACCGTGCGAGGGGTTGAACTCGAAGCGTCGGGCGTTCCGCCCACCACTCAAGCGCGAACATGTTCACCTGTTCAGACGCAAGAAAAAATTCGGATGAGTCCAGCGCGCGCTGGTGTAGTAGTTGTAATACGATCGCCTCGCATGTCAGATGTACTGAGTTCCAACCTGGACACGGCCATTGGATATGCACTACTGATGAGCTATAATAAGAGCGAAATTCGAGTCAGTGCTTCCCCCTTTGGTATGAACTCACCAGAATGATTGCGTCGGGATAGGAGGACGATTGTTCAAACGAGGGTCATGTGAGTATGTATCCTACAAAATTTCGCAACCGCCAACACTTGAAACTAATTATCTCGCCTCTCCTAAGAGTGGTCGCATTTCAAAGAGACTGCAGATGTGTTCGCCTGTACTGTCAAACTGGGGGAAGTTGCCTATCATTGAAAAGTATTTTTGGAAGGCCTATACGTAGTACATGAAAGCTATGTTAAAAGTTTTTTTCTAGTTTCTCTGTCGACGATGCGCTTAGAATCGAAATTGGTGTCTGGCGAGTCTATTTATTTTTAAGTATTTGCGGGGTTCGTAGAATTCTTGTTCACACCAGTCTAGTTTGAACAGTCCTGTCCTGGCGTGGTTATTCTGGCGAGTCCATGTCAACAGTCGGAAGCACTTAACTCCAGTTTCATGCTTACTAGAGCTCATCAGCAACCCATATCTTTGGCGGTGCTATAAATTGAACACCGGACACCTGGCATGTGAGTCCAGCATGTTACCACTACACCAACAACGCACGCTGAATTATCACGCCTGAACAATTGAACCTGTTCAAGCTTAAGCTTTGTGACTGGCTGTTTGGCGGTTCAAACGACCACCCAGTAACTGTCCTACTCGCGTCGATAGATTGACGCACCTATCGGGACTACGCAGTCTGGTGATTCCGCCCGCACTGGTGGAGTGGTAATAACACGCCCGCCTGGCATTTCAGATGTCCAGAGTTCAAACCTCTGCAATGCCAAAGCATATGAATTGTTGATGAGCTTGAACAAATGTGAAACTGAGGTTCAGTGATTTCGCTCCTTGGTGTGGACTTGCCAAAATGACTGCGCCAGGACAGCAGGAGTGTGAGGTGAATATGCGGTCAATTTATTGTGGTCAGTGTATTTAATAGGTAAGGAATGCTGCTGGAAAAACACTGTTCAGTTGATCAGAATAATCACACGGTCAAAACTGGAGTAATTTTCATTGGTTTTGACTAAAACACGTCTTTTTCTTATGCGTTTGAATACTTTCCCCACAAACTCGGGTTTTAATTTTTCCCTCTCCTGCATGGAATTAGACCTCAGTTTATTCAGAGTATGAGTACTCGGCTGCATGTTTGCTAAAATCTTTCTGGTTAGTAGCTCGCAGACATTTTCAGTGAGAATAAACTCTGGACTCTGAGATAGTCCATTCAGAGTCTTAATGTTGTAAACCAATAACTGTGAAGTAGGTTGGGTATGCAAGTGCATTATCATGAGGACTGACCGTGGATCCAGGCCTGTTTCCAGAAACCGGAGGAAACTGGAAATCACTCAGAGTCCTAGTAAGTGGATGCTTTCTTATGAGAATTGAAAAACCATCACGGAACCACTACTGCAACACTGATCACTGAACTTTGGCTCTTCGTCTTGTGCATCGTGCCGGCAGCAAACTAGTCCACCAAGTTCAGCGAAACGAAACTTCTGCCTCAATGTCAAAATAACCAATCCACATCTTATGACAATTAGGCCTTAAATCGGTAGGTGGGCACCGAAGCCTATTGTGACCTGAAAAGTGCAGTTGGTTCCCATGAAAGGTCTCCTGTAGTCCTGATGCCGAAGGACCATCTATCGACTACGCTTGCTTTTGGGAGGTTTCCGTTTCCGAGAGCACTACACCACTGCAGATAGTGCATCATTTTTCTTAAAATTGAATGTGATATCCAGAGAGAGTATCTCCGCTTAACGTTATCGAACAGTACAACTTATACACTCTTCTGCATACCAATTTGGTTTTCACGGAAGACTCATCTGGAAACCAACTGAAACTCTGGTTTATGATGTTCCGAAGCAGCTGAATGAGCTGCAAGAGACCGCCTCATGTTTTAGTTGGTACGATATTCGAGACTGCGTTTACCTGCGTTTACCGCGAAACCGGTCGTGGGCTGTCAGAGATTTTTCAGCAACCTCATGATTAGCGTATTGTGCTTATCGGACAATACTTATGAATTTTGGTTTCGGCAAAGCATTAGAAGACTCGACTTGGTAGTCGAATCCTGGCATACGAATCTGAATGGATAGCCACTTCCAGATTTTCCGTTCATACAGAATGTGCATGAACTGCGCATAATCAGGATTTTTTAAGACCTTTTCAACTTCCGATCAAATGTCGACAACCTTTAGTCTAAGCATCAAGTGAAGGACCACCCGATGATTGCTAGTCAAATCGAATCGGCATGGTTTACAAAATCGACTGATGTCTGCTTCTTTGTAACACTACTGCTGTTTTTGTAGAAGCATTCCCAACGAAAGGTTTGCCCTAAGCTGAATAAACCTTGTAAAATTCGACGGGGCGTTTTAATACTCTGAAGATAGCAACAAAACCTCTGTTAATATGGCACTTCGCCTCATTTTTGTTGAGATTTTTTCTCACTCATCCAGCTATAGCTTACCAGGTCTCACTTTCACACTAGCTAGGTGACGGATTATCAGATGGCTCTACTCTAATAAAATGCGTCCGTTTGCACAGACTGCTTCTTTAACGGAGTAAAATGTTAATAGTTTTACAGAAACGCGCTTCAAACACATTTCTGGAAGTAGTATAAACTCAAGTTTAACCAACCGCCGTTCTTTGGTTTCTTTTGAGTTGCCGGTGGTTTTAATGTTTGCCATCTGATGACAATGATGAATAGTGAAATTAAAAACTATGATAATTTGGTTACCTAGAACAAAACCTGAGCCAATATAAACGCTTAAAAAACCAGTAAACTGACGTAAGAGTAAGATCCCTTCACCTGGTGTCCCCGTAAACAAATACTGAACATATCACGAAGATTCCCTGATGCCCCACAAACTGAGCCCAAAGAGAACCATTGGTCAATCCCTCGCAGTGAATGCTTACCAGCATCGAAATGCGCCTTGTAGACGTAAGCAAATAAGCGTCATTTGTATGTTCTTTGCATTAACTCATACTGTCACAGCCTGTCCGGATTTCCAAGAAATAATCAAACCATCTAGTCACACGTTCCGAGTTAGCCGTTCATCAACAACGGTTGCACGAATGGACCGTCCATAATGCTGAGCTGACAAGATTTGCATAGTTTGATGATACCGGACAAGATTGTACTACTTTTTAGAGATCTGTGGCATGGCAGCACATATTTGACACGTGGCTTTGCCTACACAGGTCACTGAGTACTCTTTAAATATCCCTTCCGCCAGATCGCAACGCCAATCATTGTGGTACGGACTACAGGACGGCGACATGCAAAGAAAGAGGGCTATAAAAGTATTGTGTCTACAGTAAGTCGAGGAAAGGCTGAAAAATGAATAGGTGTCGCCGGAAAAATGGAAACAGTGGACGTCTTAGGAAGTGAAAATGTGAGATGCGCAACATGCTGTATAAAACGTACTTATTAGGGCACTCTAAACAGATCCACCAGGTCCAACGGGAGATTCAATAAAGGTGGCTATGTATCCGACCCCATATCTTAGATCTGCCTGCTTAATAGTGCTGGCGGTAGCTTTTGGGAATTTCGCTATGTTGTAGAGTACGGTTTGACTGTATGACAAGAAAAATTGGGTTGCAAAAGTCGACTGAGACACAACTCTGACTCTGATTCTGATAGGCCGCTGACTTCGACCCAACCACTGCATCAGACATTGCCTGTGAAAATGATTTACTCGAACAGACTGAGAGCCATATCCACATAAAACCGAGCACATACGTGCTCGAAAAAAACAGTGGCAGGTTACGCAGTTATGGACAAACAATAGAACGTTTAGAGCGTCTCGCTGATAAATTTAGTGAGAAGTTAGTCACTGAGGTGACCAGTGCAATGGAACCTCGCAGGTATTACTGACAGTTTTACAGCGCCAGTTATGAGGACGGAGCCAATCTGTGGTTTGACAGGTTCCCCGTTTGTGGCCCACTATTCTTGCCACACTCAGGTTAGCTTTTTTCAGGTTGTAATAGTGGTGGGAAAGCTGCTTGTAGGCTTACGGGGAAGTACGTGCCAACAGTGAGCTCGAGAAAGCTTTGTGTTTAAGGCGTGAGCTTGATGACCGGAAAGTTCATGGTTCGACCCCAATCTCGGCATCGCGGCTGCTTGGCTTGGGTAACCTGGCAGTATCTCAGCTCTTGTGTTCCATTCGGGTAGCATGGTAGCTAGGCATCGAAGGGGTGTTACGGATTATTATTAGACGATGGCAGAAGGCCTTGAGGAAGAAGCCACATTGGTTCAACTTGCTCTTTATTGCTGTGGTTTACGTTTCGCTACGCTCGTTTACTCGCCCACATTCTCTTCCTATTCGGATCGATCGTTCCTCACTCTTTCTCTCTCTCTGTCTCAACCGTTAGGTCCATGAACATTTCAGTCAGAAATCACAGCAGTAGTGACGCGTATAGAACTGATTGAAGCTTAGGGAATATTTGGCAAATTCAAAAGTACGGTTAGTATAATGTTCATTATTTTTGTGGGGAATCTGCCGTTTATCTGCCGCTAAACAGAAATACACGAATGAGCTCATCGCTGCTCATCAGTCCTTAGAGTCAAAATTTGGTGATAACATCATAAATTGGAATACTAAGGGTTGAAATATGTGGTACAACCGGGTGGTGGTTTGACAGAGCAGACGCCAGAGAAAGGCACGGAGTGTTGCTTATCCTAAATGATAAATACTTTCTTTTCCCTCGGCACAAGTAACCAGTAAGCAACTTATTTGAGCTTAAGGTAATATCAGCCATACACCAAAGTGTCATTAAACCAATAACATCTTTAATGATCATAATGTGAGCGTAAACTGGTTATTACCTTTATGGGATACGACTGCACATGTGTAGCCTCGACGATCCATTTATCTTCTCAACAAAGGTCTTATTTAATGAAATTTTCTCATCCTTCCAGACAAATCACGGTCTTGGGTACTCCAGCACCAACAGCGTGTCGACAGTTTCAAGCATACCGGTCAGTGCGCCCGTGCACGCGGTTAATTCAAGTACCAACACGCAGACTTCCACAACACCTGGTCAACGGGATCGACCCAGTAGTTTACTGAACCAAAGCTCCCCACCATTTTACGGTACAACACAGTCTTATCAACAGTCTCATACCACACAGGCCAGTTGCAGTCTAAGCACTTACGACTTATCGCCACCTTTGAGATCCAGTATGACTTCCAGCAACTGCTACAATCAGTACTTCTCTCAATATATTCGAGGAAGTGAATTCAACCCTTTCCAGTCAATCGTGCCACGCTTAGACTCTTCCATCCACTATGCAGATCATCCCGGTTCGACACATGTACCTTCACATTACGACTATCCTTATTCCTACTCCCAGTATGGCATACCGCCTATTCTGCCTGGTCCCTCCGGTTCCACCCAACTCAGCTCACCTACTGGTGGGTCTGGGATGGTACCTCCACCACCGCCTTCGGTCCCGTCTGGATCGCATTCGGAATCAGAACCCTTTTCTTATCAACACTCGTCAGCGCTGGTAGACGGACATCCGAATTACTTCTGCAAACCCAACAGAACAAATGGCACGCAACCACATCCTTCTTCACCTGGATCGCACACTCATTTCATCGACTACCATGCAAACCATTCTCCATATGTGCCAAACCGACCATCTTCAAGAATCCGACAAGCAAAGTTGGCTAATGCGACTGCTACGATAAACGGCAACACTGCTATCGGGAGTCGTAGAGGAGATCGAATGTTAAATGGGGACGGAGGTGAACATGATCGGGTAACCACCAGGTCTCGAGATCGTGCGAACTCTGAGGACAGTAGTAAGTAAAGTTTTAAGAATTGTTGATCCTTGATTCTGTCACATGAATGGGAATATTCTTCCTCCCCTGTTTTCCAGTTTAGACAACCAGTCTAACTCTACGATACATCAGGTTAGCTTATATAAACCTTACTGTGTAATATCGGAAGTTTGCAGATTTCAAAAGCCTACCCACTTTTCAGCTTTGTTTGAAGTGGCATAAACGCGCTGTTGTAAAAGTTAATTCACCAATGAACTTTCGGGTCGGAGAAATGAGGTTTCTATGCTTATAACTTGTCAACAAAACCAATGCCGTTATTCGCGATTCTGTGGTTGTTGTCGTGTCCATGGTCGCTGCTTTTCTGTATCAACTGATATTTAGCCGCCAATGTTTCTCTCACACTCGCTGTATTTCCATCTCCACATCGTGACTTTGGTATTCTCGTTGCTTGACACCCAAAGGCATCATGGTTCGTTGCAGCGTCAGCAGCAGGTTGCTTGCCTTCAGGTTGATGTGGGTGGTTGGTTTCTAATCCTGCGAAGGCATCGCTTCATGTCCCCCCAATGCTTGTCAAAAGTTTGTTCAAAACCCACGTTCTTTCACTGCTTGTGACTCACGATGTCTGCACATACACACAAACACTGTTGGGAACCTGTAAACTTCTCCGTCCCTTTTCCTTCCAGCTGGTTTGCCACACGACTAATATTCGGTAGAGTATACGCAAAGCTGGTCTACGTCCCAAATGGGGTGTAGCGCGTCTGCTTCCATTCAAACATTCAGAGAAAAAACGCTCAGTCTTGACGAAAAAATACCATCAAGCAGTAACTTGACAGCTCATTTGCACGTGTCAGACCAGATAGGAAACGTGTGTGTGTACGCGCATGAAAACAAGACCTAAAACAGCCTACAAGCAGACGAACCCCAAAGAAAACAACATCGAACATTCTTGCCCTCTCTTCCGAGCTGACATGATAGCATGGGTAATTAATGCATTGATCAGTAAGGCTGAAACGTCTACTTTCTGCTGGTTGAGCTTGCCCGGTTGGGTGAAGCTTCGGACAGTTCCAAAGAAAGATCGATATTCCTGACTGCTGACACTATGGTCAAAAAAGGCTCAAGTAAATCAGTGCGCTTGTTAAGGAATTCATAGTCTTCTAGCTCGAATTGTTCTAGTTCCAAAGTAACTTGATTCCAAAACTCCAGGTAGAAAAACCTTAAATTTCCAGAAGCACCATCTTAGTCCCACTAAATTGGGTTGACTTATTCATTGCAAGATGTAGCAAAGATCCCTTTTCAATCAATGACAGTTCAACCGTTACAGTAGTTGATAAGCTGATGCAATCGGTTTAATAAAAGTTTTCCACAGGAGACAAAAGTGACTGTTGAACGACTGTCATGTTTTGACAGCTACTTTGGTCACATACAGCTATCGACCGATTGTTGAAAGACAGCTGTTATGTTGCTTCGTATAACGATGCTAATTTTGCACGTTTTCGGGCAACCGATACCTTGGAACTGACTGCATTCTGTGATTGTACTGGGACAAGACAGCTGTCACTCCCCGTCAACCAATTCTTGTTAGCAAACAAGTTCCAAAAAATTTGAAGCAGTTGTGAGAGGACAACAGAACTGCCTCCGGTCGCTCCATCTGAGAATTAGTGGTCCAAGATAATTAAGTAACGCAAGCTGGCATGCGAGTTAATAAAAAAAAAGAGAATTTCCGTTCGTGTACTAGCGACTGTCACACCAAATTTCTTTCCTTATAAAATCTAACAACCGTTTTCAGCATCGTCTCCGTGAAGGATTATTACCGCTTTGAGAAGACACTGCATAATTTTCTAATACTGACATAGACGGGTGATCCCCTGACGGGTGACCGTCAGGAGATGAAAGTCGCTTGATCCCAAGTTTAGCAAAGTGAAAACTCAACTCCCTCTGGAGGCTGCAACTTCACGCCCAAACAACATTGGCCTGGTTAAGAACTTGTTTACTTCATAACTAACACCAATACAGGTTAACCAAACATTGCAACGTCTACTGTGGCCAACGGTTCCTTTACTGAACTGGACAGTTCATTTGGAAATGCTTTATTGCCAGCCTTCAATACACTATAAGGTAGCGACGCTCCGGCACTTGGGCTTACACAAGCCTAATAAAATTGCAGTTCAGTTTCACCAAATTGTGTTAGCGACATGCTTATTTGAGGTTGAGCTATGGGGTGATCCCCACTAAGTTTGGTAAATTCACTGTTAAAACTACTCTGATTCTTTGGACGCAATATACTAATTATAGAGTTCCTGGAAACTCTTCGGAGGGCCACGGCCGGCTTCGTCATTGTTGGGGCTCATCAGTAGGCGCAGCCCCCGAGTTTCCGTAATCCATAAATTTTACTTGAACCAAAGTGAGTGAAATTTCACAAATACATTCATTTGCATACCAATTTGGTTTTATCAAGAGACTTACTTGAATTACAACCGAATCTCTCATTCCGCAACAACGGAACGGTCACACCAGCCAAACTATCTTATGCTGTCAGACAGCGAGTGGAAGAGAAAACACCAGATTTAAATACAAAACGGAACAGCTGTAACCGGAGCCAATTCTCAAGAACAATTTTGAAACCAGAATTGTTGTACGCAGAATTTCTTACGGGAGTATGCATTGAGTGTGTACCGGGGCCGGCTTAAACCTCCAAGCTAGCCAGCAGCATTTGGGGTATTCTAACACACACTATTTTTCAGTGAACATTTTTGTTACAAAACTATGAAGCCACGCAGTGCCACACGACTTGGAGGTCTATATGCTCCAACTATAGGATGGAAGTCAATGCATACGCCCATGTCTAACTCTGGTTAACTCGCTGATCCCTGACAATACACTGAACTGGCATTTGTTGAAAAATACAGGGACAAGCGAGGAGTCAGCTGAAACAAGTATACTTTGGCCTACTTCTTCTAATATCGCATCAGTCGATTCTTATCAATGACCATCTTGTATTCCAGTTCAGCTGGCTATGAGGTGTATTGCTGAGGTACCCAACCAATCCACGAGAATTCTTCTGGTGCGAGAACTTTTAAGGAATGAGCCAAGAAATGTCAATGATCGATTGGACCAATTTCGACCGATTTGATATCCGAGCCTAATTGAACTGCTTATGGGCCTTTGTCAACGAGTTACTCTTAAATTCGAACAAAAATCCTCGCGCAGACCATCTTAGATTAGGCGTCAACTAAGTGATAAAATAAGACAGAAGGAGCGTCGTCACAGTAACTTCGAGGTCAGTGAATATATGAAACCTAACGAACTGCGTGCAATCTGTGTGCTGCACTTAAACGTTGTAAAACATGTGATTATAAGCACTGTCTATCGGCCAACTCTGCGCCTATGGTTAAATGTTCACGTTCTGCGAGGAAAGAAGGTAGAAAAACGAACTCCACCATTTCCGGCTAGCATCGGTGAGCTGGCTGACGTCCATATTGTTTTCAAATACGATATGAAGCTGACTCCACGAAGACCGAAACCGATTGTGACCTGACCAAGAGTTTTCTTGAAGCTTGTGAGTAACGTTTTTTCAATTAAAGCACATTCGCGAAATCAGATAAACGAAAGTAGGCCCCATGAATAAATTCAAGTATATTTCTGAAAGGTTCTTCGCTACTCCATTTTATAATCCATTAAGCAACAAAAGATGGACTATTCGCCAAACCCCTGGGACTGAATGCGTAATTAGCATCATGTTTACGACCACCATCAGAGGAATATTCAGCATCCAGGTCCAGCTACTCTACAGAGCTCCGGGTGAACTTGTTCAGCACTTGGAAGGACTATCCAGCCCGCTTTGTTTACCAGCTAGGCAGTTTTGATTTTTCTGTATACAAATATACAGGAACTACTGGCATGCTGGACAAACGTTTGTGCCGTAATGTGAAAGATTGTATGTTCGTGTTCGCTTGCACGCGCACAAACAGATGGCGAACTATCTATTCAAATTTTCTGTCGTTCATTTTGCAGCTTAATTGAATTAACCGCGCACGGCGTGGCTAAGCTAGCCGGGACCGAAAGACATTTTGGGTGACGACGAATTAACCAGTCTGTCACAGTCACTCAACGTCTTCTCGGTCTAAATGTGTCCATTCGTCTATCCTTCGACCTCTATATACGTTCATTTCGCACAGGAATGATCGAATTTACGTTTGTAGGCGGCTATTCTAGGCGACTTGAATTCGTGCACTGTTGTTTGAACGAGAGGAACAATTACTAGCATAGCACTATGTTCC
>SJOL01002939.1:319114-365469 GCA_004794785.1 Opisthorchis felineus | reverse complement strand
GGACTATTCGCCAAACCCCTGGGACTGAATGCGTAATTAGCATCATGTTTACGACCACCATCAGAGGAATATTCAGCATCCAGGTCCAGCTACTCTACAGAGCTCCGGGTTTCAGCACTTGGAAGGACTATCCAGCCCGCATTGTTTACCAGCTAGGCAGTTTTGATTTTTCTGTATACAAATATACAGGAACTACTGGCATGCTGGACAAACGTTTGTGCCGTAATGTGAAAGATTGTATGTTCGTGTTAGCTTGCACGCGCACAAACAGATGGCGAACTATCTATTCAAATTTTCTGTCGTTCATTTTGCAGCTTAATTGAATTAACCGCGCACGGCGTGGCTAAGCTAGCCGGGACCGAAGGACATTTTGGGTGACGATGAATTAACCAGTCTGTCACAGTCACTCAACGTCTTCTCGGTCTAAATGTGTCCATTCGTCTATCCTTCGACCTCTATATACGTTCATTTCGCACAGGAATGATCGAATTTACGTTTGTAGGCGGCTATTCTAGGCGACTTGAATTCGTGCACTGTTGTTTGAACGAGAGGAACAATTACTAGCATAGCACTATGTTCCAAAATAAATCAACTTTTTGTCCACCGACGAATGAAGTGTTTCTAAATGAACAGCTTTGGACAGTTCGTTGCTGCAGTTCAAATTGGGATCATTCAGGATTTGATGGCAGCCTAAGCTAATGGATAATCTCAAGTCATGAAGCGACTTTACTGACTTTACTGACAGCGATAAATCACACAGCGATATATATATATACTTGTGGTACCTAGACCTTTTTTACATGACGAACTCGCACCTTTCGCTTCCAACAGTATTACCTCAGTGGAATTTTTTATCAGATTTCCCTTGGAAGGCCGTAAAACTTCTAAAGGATTCCGGAGCTTGCTGAGAGATGTCAAAGCGCCACTGAGGCAACCCGTTTGACCCAGCCAATAACAACACCCAAGCTGCGTTTTACGTGCACGATGTCATCTGCCCACCCACTGATGCTCCAAATTTATGACCATGGCGTTCAAAATCATGGTTGACAGTAGTGAGTGAGCTATGTTACTTAACTAAGCGAGATGGGTCTACCTGAATCCACCTAAGAGCAGTACATCAGTCCACCACATCGTTGATGGACTAGGAAGGTGCGTGCATCTACGGCACACACTGCAACAACTTTTAATGTGCGAAACTTTTGGCGGTACGATGCCAAGCGGTAGTACCACAGTGTGGTACCACAAAATCTGTAATAGAACGCAAGGCTGAAGTTACTGGGTGGGAACGTAAATAACCAGCTAACACGTTGAAGGTTGGGTAAAACCAATAACTACTCCGCGTTTTGGAAACAGAAAATGTGAGGAAAAGTCCTTGGTTGTATAGAGTGGTTGTATAGAGAGAGAGAGAGACAGAGTCATATTTCATGTCACGAAAAAAAACTAATCAGTGATTATACAAAGTGAATGAGATTACTGAAGGTAATGAAGTACCTATGGGTACATGGTTAAGTTTTTGTAGTGCATAAATCTTGTGTTGCTAAGTCGGACGAAAAATGTATGTCGGTTCAGCAACTAGATCACTCATTGATTAACTTTCAACAGTTTTATAAAAGGGAAGACAGAAACGTGATATTTCAAGAAGGCTATGCTTTGATTCATTGTCTACTTAATGAATGAACCTTTTATTTTCTGAATATTCGAATATCAGACTCTTGTAAGCGCAGAAACGGCCAGTCGGAAATAGGGTGGGCCTTGTGATAAAACCTGTATGCAGCTGAAACTGTATTTTCGGTACCATAGTTTGACTGAGGGTGGAATGTTAGATGTACGCTACAGTTTGAATACAAAACTCTTGCGTGATTTGACGACGAGAAAGCAGATATCCCGTCACTAGGAAAGTGTTAATACAGAGCCAAATACACCTTCAGTTTTGATGTTTTGCTGTCGGTTCGGAATTTACCTATTAGTGTTAGACCATTTAGACACAGCGTAGTGCTGTGTGGCCAAGTGATGTAGAGCCTTTCTAAGTACGAGCTAATCACACTGCTCATCAGCCATTAGTTGCCGACCAGTGTTCAGACTACTAGCGGGGAGATCGTGGGGTTGAGACTCCTTGGAGTTTCAAGAGATGCATACTGTTGGTGATTGCCAATAAGGGTGAAACAGCTGTACAGTGCTTCCTGGCTTTTCACCATAGGTTGGCCTTGCTTACAAGACAAAATCTCCATTAAAAATTATGCCCTGCTTGAACCAAAAATTGTACGCAATTCGCAAAGTACTTTAATTTCCAACTACGTTGCAAGAAATGTCTCTTGGCTAAAAGTTTACACTTGGTTGTCGCCAGTGTGTGTAGCAGTTACCCGATACATCCATGCCACATAAGATTTTGGTATTTTCATTGGGCGACGAAGCGCTAGTTTGAGCATGAGCCAAACTGAGATACGAACAACCAGTTTAACCCATCTGCTTCAAAAGATGTGCATGGGTATGGAACTGGATGTTGCGCATGCTTATGGACATCCATCAGAAGCCGTCTGGACGGTTTGTTTACCTTAGATCCTGTTGGTCTCTTTCCCAACCTCTCCATCTATCAAACCTCTTGATCAGCCTCAGGCCACATTTCCGAATGCCTTTTCGTCTTCCCTATCTGGATCAACCATCAGTCTTCGAGTATGTGGGTTTATACCAATGTGTATGGGAGGGGAGGGCAAGATGACTCACAAATAATGAATGAAAAGGGACTCAAAGGATTAGGAAACAAGAAAGCCTGAATGTCGTATCGAATTGCCCGTCGGTGTCAGGTTGCAGTCTGTGATTTTCGTGAAGACTGATAAAGTCCTATCGAGCCAATAGACACCACGTGCCACTTCTAACCTAACGATCAGACTGGCGTTTTTGAACCTCGTAGTTTACTGCGAATATGTCAACACATCATATGATACATAAGAAATTAACTTCATTGTGTAGCAGTGCACCATATTGTTTTCTTGAAGTGAGTGATTTTACGGATTGCAACTTCAGATAAATCCTGTCTCAGAGATTTGCTTAGCATACTGAATACACCTTTTAATTACATTTTAATCCAGGAGATGAGATATTTTTCGAAATATTCCACGACATCAGCGACAACGTTACGCTATGACAGTGCACTTCTGTTATTTCCACCAACAATATTATCAATAGTAATCGTAAGACCTCCCTCGAGGGATACTGTCCTTAAAGTGTCTTCCAGTGAGCTGTTCCACCCTATAAAGAAACCAGAGGAAGGCTATGCAATTTCAGTGATTCCTCTTTAAAAATGACAATCACGAAACAGAAAAAACCATCCCTTTCTAGCGGGAACTTAAACAGATAGGGGTCGCCTAACACTGAATAACTCGGAGTCAGTGATTCTAGAGCATTTTGGGTGTCAAGATCATTTCTGATAAAAACCATGTGGTCGGAAAACCAAAGTTTCGTGTTAATTCGTCAGACGCATACTAAATAGCGTCGTGCATCTTCCCTCTGTGAAATTCGGCATGGATATTGGGTAGTCAAACGTAAGCGTAAGATTTCGTTGTTTCTTCAGCACCTTTGCAATGAAACACGTGCAGGTTGCTTTGCCAGTAATATTAGTCAGCGTCAAAATGATGCTGTCGGCTATCTGTCCCGGGTGTCAGCGATGCCGTTAGGTGTTGGTCCATCCCACAACCGGACTAAGTGATGGGATAAGGCACTACTACTCACTGTGGACATTACTTAAATGGACACACCGCAACTTCTGTATCCAGAATACGCCATTTTGGAACTTTGCGGCCATGAAACCCACATATAATCCAAGCATATCAGTTATCGTGCCGAACAAACATTGGTTGGAACCAGCCTAACCTAAGCGCTCGAAGTTTTGTCTTTTGTGTGGACGCTTCAGTCAGTCGAAACTGACGGCACTGAAAAAGTCAATAGCGGACGGCCCGACTAACAGAGTACGCCAGGAGTAAAACGCCTTCTGGAAAAATTTTCATGGCGGAGTAAAGGGAAGCTTCAGCATTATTGCAGCTGATCAGTGTCTTATTATTTATTTCCATGACAGCCCAAGGTTTATTCAAGTTGCTGAGTGATTCCTGCATGCTCAAATTTGGTTTGGTAGCGGAAGGATTTTCAAAGGCATGAGTTATTAATTGTGAAGGGTTCTGTTTGACAGAAGTGAAGCACCATGCTTACATATAATGTTTAGCTATATTACATATAATACATAATTTCATTAATATCATCATTACTGTTAGTATTGGACTTGGTTAATAGTAGTGTTAGAAATACTTCTAGTAGCAATATTATTACATCGCCGAGGGCACCAAACGTTGTTTTCGAGCTTTGTTTATGAACGGAATGTACTTCTATTAAGTCGCTTTCTTTGGTCTATCTGCCATTCATAGGGTGAAAAAGATCTGGACGAACTGAACGCAATTTAAATTAAGTATCACCTATAAAAAAGGATGTCCATTTCACTGAGTGAATTACACTACCATCTCTACCTAACAAACAGGAAATTCGTGGAGGCTGTCGGATTCTTTCCTCTGCCTTTGTACTATTCCCCTATTCGACTCGTTTTATAGACATCGTGCAAGATATATATATAGCACTGCATTACATTGCACAATTAATCACATCGTGCAGCGCAGTCCGTGTACCAACAACCGCGAACTACCACAGCCTTGCTGGAGACTTCACCTGGATGCACTCTAGCCTTGTGTTTACGTTCACTTGAGAAAGCCACTCCTTGGGACATTTTAGCTTTCTGATGAGAATTCTACCGATTCACTCTGCGACATCCTAAGATGCTTATCGAGGAAGGTTGAAAGGTAAAATGTGTTAGCTGTTTTCGAATCGCTATCTCAACCGGCTGCAAGGGAGCCTTATTCTCTCCCTTCATATTTTTCAATCTCACTGGAGTTGATATCATTTAGGTTGGGTTCGCGTCACTGCTTTATTGAGTGTTCCTATAGAACATTCTACAAATTCTTACCCCGACAGTTATATGGAGCACGTTTTCATCCTTGAAATTAAAAGTTAAGCTACCAAACTTAGCTGTCTGCATCTTTGAACACACCGCCAGAATATATCCACAGGCCAATTCAAACGTTTCCGTGGAGTAGAATATCATATGGAAATCAATAACGGCGCGTTAGTCAAGGTCACTTTATGCTCACGCATGCATGTGCAGGCACCTCCGGAGAAACAAACACGTTCAATAAGGTGACAGCAATGTCAACTTCGTTTTGCCAATTCAGATTATGATTGATGCGCGTCTTTGACCCAACAGCTGCAAGTCTGTTTGTTTGTGTGCATGTGACTGGGTTTGTTCGACTTTGAACAAGTCACAACTGAAAATGCTGGAACAGACGAACTGTTGGAGTGGGATGAATTCGGGATGATAAAGAATGTACCAAGATGGATAGACGCGTGCCAATGACAGCGCGTTTCCTGCTCACTCATGATACGAGCAACATGACCGAAGACAAATTCCTGGTCGTGTGACTTACGTCACTGAGTGCAAAAGGTTGTGTAATCGTAGATCTGTCGATCGACGCAGGAAATTCTACCACTTTGGACAGCTTGTCGTATTAAGCAAGTCGCTGGGATTGTCAGGAGCAGTTTTACGGTTAGCTAGGTGAATTAATTTTGTCTTCCCCACAACGTCGCTTTAAACCAACTAAGGTTCATTCATCACGATATTCATCGCACCTGCAATTTTGTGGCATCGCATTAGTCACAAACCTAGTAGTTTAGAGCTAAGTAGAGCGTAACATTTTGTGAATAGTGATTCTGATTCTACCAACATCAGACTAGTCAAAATACTTCCCAGCCTTGATTCAGTTTTTTGCTTATTGTCCGAAGCCATATTTTTCAGGAAAATTCTCGCCTGTGGTGCCAAACCCAATAACAACAAATGGTAACAATGATTCTTCTACCCGCTGGTCGTTCTAACAACGGCGGATTTTTAAACTAGGCTTTCAGTCTTCAGAGTAGGAAACCACATACGGCACTCTTAACGTACATGGACTTCGAAAAGTTTGGCCGTAGTTGTGTGTTCAAGAAGGATAAAAGGCACACAGCGCCCTCCAATTGCACTAGAACACAGATTGTCATAGTGAGAAATTTTACGACAGAAGTGTGGATCTTGCTTACAAGAAAGCCGAAGGTTATTGGGACAATGAATCCACCAAGTTTTCCATCCATAACCACTGATGTCAGTTTACCCTTACTAGTTTTATAGAATAGATGCATTTACAGAACATAGTTTGGCAGATTATTGAAAACTTAGGAGAACCCTTTGGGATAAGAAAGCATAATGACCCTGTATAATGGTTCCCCCAGACGGATCGCTTGCTTGAAATGATGGTTTGAGGAAAAAGAACATCCCTAACCAGACCTAACCATGTATATGGCCCTCATAAACGCGAAAAACGGGTCTAACTAGCCCCGTGACGCCTGGATTTATTGCAGACCCATATCCCTGAAGTTTCATATAACTAGCTGTATCGAGGTAAAAAAATGGGCCTTGGTTCATTGGAGCACTACAGAACCGCAATGTTTACCTGGTGCTTTAATCAAAATCAGCACAGTAATTCGTAAAACCTAGCTAAAATGCTTGTGCGCAAGTCATTCACACCTCGAATTCGGACTTCTTGGTCTGACCGGGGAAAGACTCTTTCCTCTCAAGCGATGTTTGATCTCTGCGACCCCTACCTAGACAAGGCTTCGGTGCCAACTTGCGCGGGTGAAATGGAGAAACCGCCACCAAATATTAGCATATATTTCAACTAACGAGATTGCACCATCATCATTAGGGATTGAAGAAGAACTGCGTTTCCACCAAATATAGCCACCCACTTAAGAAAGACTTGTCTAAACGTGCCCTGTGAGTCCTCATTTGTGGATATCATTGGTGATCACTTAGACTGAATCACGCATCGCACGAAGTGCGTTCAGATCAGGGGGTCAAACCTACAAAACAACTAGAGTTGGTTAAAAACAGTTAAATGAATGAATTGAATTCTGGAAACATATTTTTGTTGACAAACCTAACGAAAATTATGTTAACACATAGGTGTCTTCATTGACCTTACTGTTAGTGCCACACAGAGGATAGCAGCAAAGCTTTACGAAGTAGGACTGTTCGTACTGTGCTGGCCTTCCTGGATGGTACTTACGCATAAGAAGAAGCAAAAGTCCACTTGCCGTAATATTATATCCTTTCAGAGCTTGCCTAATGTGCGTGTGGTGACCGTAATATAATTTGATGTGTTCAGGGATAGCCGCAAGCAGATTCGAGACTACTGAACTGCTATCTGGGCACCTCGTTTTTATCCATTGCTTTTGACCTTGTCCTATAACCAGGCATACGCCAAGCAGATTAAAAGTTCGTTTTAGTGTAGCATAATACGGCTCGTGAGCCCCTAGTTAAGATTTCACTTTTGTAGATTACTGAACGGCTATATGACTGGTATTCATCCCATATAGAGGTTACAATGATTCCATAACTTTCGATTTTACTGTAGCCGGAGAGCATTCAAAATTAGTCTACCACCACGAGCGCTTAAAAAGTTTTCCGGTTCGGCATGTTACTCGGACTCACCTAAAGCGCAACAGTTTCTTGAGGTTTTCGAGATTTGGAAGTCTATTATGTAGTGTAACTGTGTTCATTGCCATTTCGCCGATAAAAATGGTTAATGAACACTTGGGGTAGTTCTTCTATGGTGAGCAACTGACCTCTATCTCAGTTATTTACCGCCCCGAAAATAAATAGGCGAACAATGTAACCTAAAGAGACATTTGATGAAGTTCCAAATGGCTCCCACTGTAGCTAGTTACATCGCATTCTGCTATCGTTCTAATGAAGGTTGTTGTGGTGGCACTATCTCATGCGTCCAAAAATGATTTTGATTACGATCGCCTCACAATCCAGCATCAGGAAACTGAACTGACGACAGAAGGCTGCTTACTGTGGTTGGAAGCATGGCTACAGCACAGTCTGTCATATTGATGCTTCAAGCTCTATCAGTTTTACTCGTGTGCCTGTGAATAGATAAAATATTTTTTGGAAGCTCTAGCCACATTTCGAACCACAAAACCGGAAGAACAAAAATGTAGGCTGTCCCAGATAAGGGATCGTCAAGCATCGTTTCTGGTTATCTTTCGAAGAGAACATGGCAGCTTACCGAAAAGTGGCCTAATCAAGTTCTTTGCGTGTTGTTCCCCACAAAGTCTCTTGTTTTGGCTTAGCTGCATCTGCCTACAGAAATAAAACTCAGAGAGCTCCTTTGGTGCTGTAAAATTACATGAAGCAGTGCAAACCAAGTGTAAACCCACTTACAATCATTTGTACTAATAGGATTGTCCTGTTTTTTTTAATACTACACTGCTTTGCCCATAATTAGAAGTCTTAACCTGGCGTTACAAGGGAAGTTTGCCGGATTTGCTATAATTCAGGTGAATTGCTAAATATGTTGATTGGAGGTAGTTTGGGTTGCATGGAGAATGACGGACATTACCGATAACTTCCGCTATAAAATCACTCTCATCAAAGTATAAGTGGTGACTCCTAGTGCCAAATAGATCATCAGCCTTCGTTCTGATAATCTATGTACATGTTTCTCAGAAGAAAATGAGTGATAGAAACATTTATTTTAGATCCCGACTTCTCGGGCATTCGATGCCAGCGCGTATTAGCCCCTTGCGGATCAAAATACGTCCTGCGTATGCCACGGTCTTCGTCGACCCGTTGGAGTTGCGAAAGCTATTCGGATACACGCAATGGTTTTAGGCCACCGTCTGAACAGCTCAGCTACGGAAGATGAGTTCAACGTTTGAAAGATAACCGGGTTCGACAAAGTGTTTCCACTTATCTAGACTTCTACAGATATCAAAAAATGACCTCTTTGTAAACTTTACGGCAGAGGAGGCGTGCTCTTTTTTTGGGTGTGTTGTTTATTGCAAAGCAGAGAAGTTGACCCGGCAAAGGTTGAGACCCTCACTCAGTCCTGGAAATACCTTCACAAGACCGAGGCTGAACTGTCGCCTTTGTGGTAAACAGTGAAGGCTAAGTTTAGCCGCTTGGTCCCATTTATGCTGAAAAGCTTAGCTGCTTACCCTCCGAGACGGGCAACATTACGAATCTGAACATTATTTTCAACTTCAATTGTGGTGTATTCAGCAGCTGCTGGTTGCTCTTCCTGAAAGATAGCTTAAATCGTTTGCGTCATCAGCCGATTTGTTCACTTGGTTAGCGAGTTACTTAATCTCCAGGTTTGTGCCGTTCGTGTTTATGGCAACACCACTGGACCCATATGGTCTAGATTTGCTGCTCTTCATGAATAGCGCAGTCCACCCAACATTATCTAAGAGGAAGGTGGGAATTTCCTTATCTAGTGGAATAGCAAAGTTGTCGGTGTTCTATCCCACTTGAGTTGGCTACCGTTGCAGACAAACACATATACAACCAACCACATTCCACACGAATGTAAACATGAAAATTGCTTATGTTTGCCTGTTTGTTTAACACTTGAAGTCAAATGATAACGCAGGCACACCACAATGTGGCAGACGGTTGACGGGTTGACACATCGTAACCATCTGTCGGTGTTATATGCTGTAAAGCCACTCACATTTTAACAAAGCTCCCGTGCTTTCATCTGCGACCGAAAATTTTAGCAACCGGACTGAATTAGACGTCCAACACCTGTCACATGGCAAACGTATGTACCCACAACACCTCCGTCCGGGATCTCTCATGCCTGGACTAGATAAGCCGTTCTTTCCAAGTGGCAGCGATTGAAGCTCGGAACCTTGATTGAACCCGACGTTCCAGCTACTGAAAGCCAATCAATCAGCTGGCTAACCCAGTCATACCATAAATCGATCACTTCCTTCGCCGTAAACAAAGGCCTAACTCCCATATGTAACTCGATACCAGCTGGATCAGTTCGATCGACAAGACTTTTTCTTTGGATAAAATAAGTTATATCCTGAACAAGCTATGCCATTTCCAAACCAGTTTGATTAAATGTCAGACCACCTGAACTCTTCAATGTTTCTCCCACATAAAACCGCAGACTCTCAAAAGGACGCAATGGACGATTTGGAGTCGGACTCCAGAAGTGATTTAAAACGTCAGAAGAAACGAGGGATTTTTCCAAAAGTGGCCACAAATATCATGCGAGCCTGGTTATTTCAACATTTAACGGTAAGTATAAATGAGCCATAATGATACACTATCGAATTCCACATGGCCACACATCAGTTATCTAGACTTTTGCTGTAAACCGTGAATGACTGACCATAGATGGCAGAGGGGACTACGTTCGGCTATCTCATCAGTGAGAGGATGTTTTAATACGCCCACCAGTTTCGGTTTGTACACCAGTTGCTCGGAAACGAGAAAATGTCACAGCTTGTTTGTGCATTTCTCTCTCTCTGGAACTTCATACGACGAAGTTTATATGACTTGGAGGACGAGCGGCACAACAGAGTGAATGCGGCTGAACTAAACTGCTCGAACATCAGCATACGCGCTGGGTTCTATGTTACAGACACCTCCCAGAACAAATCACAAGCAGCTGCGTCGTAGTCCACGCACTTTTGATGTATGCTGGCCTGTAATGCGCGAAATTAATATGAGACAGATTGTATTTTAGGCAGTTCCATTTTTACCACACCAACACTTTGTACAGAATGAGCGGGGGATGTACAACTATCGAAGCAAAGTCATTCCAAACTGAATTGGTGTTAACAGCAAACTCAAATGAATCCCAGCCCAATTTATCGTTTTATGATATTCTTTGAATAAATTTGCTACACAACTCAGTTAAGAAATTATTGTACTTCCCCAGTTTCGCATAGCTTGGATTTCAAGTCACACAGAAAGTTGATGGAAACTAAGAGGACTACGCCTATCTGATGGGCCTCGAGGAGATTGAAATAGGTAGTAATTGTCGACGAGTTTTCGTCAACCTTGTAGCCGGAGTGGATAATTGCTTCATATTGTATGTTCAGGAATTTTGAGAAAATTCAGTGAATTTAATGAATCAGTAGTCATAGTGAAAAATAATTACGCGTTCACGTCATTCAACGCTATACGACACTTTGAACTAAGAAATATGCACCTTATTGTGCTTAGATAGATAAATAAATTCGCTTGCAGTACTTTCGTCAACGCAACGACTTTTAACCGCTTCAACTTCCTTGAAACACCGTCAAGGGAAAAATCTATATATGAACTGTATAAGAATGGTTCCTCAAGCGGCCTAATTCCGGATCATGAGCTGGTTAAGTTGAACAGACATTATTTTGTTAACGGAACCAGTTCGGTGTACCGCTTTTACTGATTCCGTACGTCGTTAAAAAGAAACGATTAATGGATGTTAAAGATGCCTGAGAGTGACTGATAGATTTGAGCATCCCAAAGAACAACGAGGTTCATTTCCTCCAGTGGTGATTTACGACTGAGCAAATAAGCATCATGCAAAGGCCGTCTCATAGGTGTTTTAATCCAATTTTAAAGTATCGATAAATTTGCTATCACCCAAGAGGATGGCCCAGAATATGTGACGATGAAGCTAATTCAGTCGGTCGCATATCTGTGGTAGTATCGGCAACTGTAACGATGAACCCCAGTCACCACAATAACAATATAATAATAATAATAGTGAAATATCACGTGTTCTGTGGAGAGATCCAATGACCCCGCTTTGTTCTCCCTACCCAAGTCTTCAACTGTGGCATGCATTTTAGACGTATTGCACCAGACAGCTTGTGTGCGGTTGTGTGTACCAGCTTCAGTTGGTCATTAGTCGAAGGGGTTTTTTCATATTCGTTTGCTAGTTTACATTTTGGCTTGGAGTTAGAAGCATAATCAGTGGACCGGTTCACTATTCCGTGCAATTTCACATCCACACACCCTCTACCATCCGCAAACTAGGTTTTTCACTCTATCACGTCAGCCTACTAGCACCTACAGCAAGTTGAGCTAATTTTCATTCACAGTGGCAATTATAAGCTGTTCCACAGAACAAAGGTGATAAGCCAGATAAGTGTCCAGTTTCTTACTTTCGTAAGCTCCAGCTAATTCACCGGCTTGCGAAAACAACAGAGTCGGTCAATTGTTCTCTTCATTGCTGTTCATGGTTTTGCAGGATAATACAAAGTAGTCGTAATGTGCGAAGACATTCTTTCCTTACTACATGATACCAAGATATCTGCAGATTCACGGCCGTTAGCTTAATCCCTGAGCGCCATGTGGTCTGTAGTAGTGAGACTTTCAGGTCAAGAGGCAGCGCGTTGGAATAAGATGTTATGAACCAAACTCTCGAGGACCGTTAACAACCTTTTCCAAGAAGACTAAAGGCCTTTCATAAAGGTTACCGACCGCACCCGAAATATCGTATCATAGCATCTTGGCCCATTACACCGACTGCTGACTTTGGAATTTCCGTAAAATTAAATGGATCAATGAGAACAGTGAGACATAAGAGGAAGTAAGTGGAGCAGTCGCTATTGAGGAAAGAGTGTAATGAAGTGAGCGGCTGCCTCCTAGAAGTCAACCATGGTCAGCATATATTTTATCGGTACAAACACTAAGAAGAGTTCAAGCAAAGCCTAAACCTCTTTACCCTAATGAGAGCTTGTTCCAGTTGCTGACCGATGTAAGCACAGAGCGGTGTCTCTTTTATTTCAGTTTCAGATCACTGTCTCTAGGTGTCGGCAATCATTTTAGCTCTGAGCGAGCAGAGTCTCTTGTATAAGTAAGTCCCATAAGTATTTCGAATGCTGAGATTAGCTTCCTCATTAGGGCGACCCTAAAGATAAACAAACCATCCGACTAAGCTTCTCCGACTGAGCACCAAGACAACGATATCTCTGTTTCAGTTGAGGTAGCCGTACACACTAACCATGGTGATGCCCAAGAAGTTGCATAGAAGCCTGAGATATACTCACGGGTCCCAGCCGTTAGAGTGCACGAACCGTTGTCCAGGACACTAAATGCCATCCAGCGAAGGCCTTGATACCGGTTGTGAGTTGAATGACCAAATCAGTGACACCCGAAGCCTGAAGACAGAAACGTTTCCACTGTCTCACCTAGGGAGAATTGGGTGTGGGGTTGACTCAATATTCCATATAAAATGCTGACAACCAGAGGCTTTCAGTGAGAGCCTCTAAAATAATACCCAGTTCAGAAAGTTCATACAGTTTCTCCTGGGTAGCTCAATTTGGAGAGTTGCTGGCCAGTTTCCCACCACAAACGGACAAATAACAAGGGTCGTGTAAATTTGGGCTTTAAGTGGGATTAGAAACGGTAGATATTTCAGCACTTCCTCGCCTTCCTCTTTCATCATTTTCCAGTGGAACGAAATATCACCTTCAGCCTGGAGTTCGTTTAGCCACATTAACACATTCTGTGAGAGTCTGAAAGCCCCTGACATTTCCCAAAATGGCCTATGGTTGATTGTGTTGAAGGAATTTGTCGAAAGTATCTTCTGACCAGATATTTTATGTTTCAAGCAAGAAAAGCTAAAATTGCACTCAGGCTTCCGTTCGCATCTAAGTAGTATTCCTTACAACAATCAAATTTTTTCAAGGGTAGGTACAATCAACTTCTGTGGCCACCTAATTGTTTGCGTTCTATTTCAGTCTCTTAAATTACTCCGGTATGGAAACTAGCCACATAGGAACACAAAGGTTGCAACAAACGAGCAGTTGAAATTGGTGAAGAAAAGAGCACCATTAATTTAGTCCTTGGAGGCGATCCTTTTAGCAGATTAGTACTTATAGGGAATACGTTTGACAAATACTGTCATTTGCATACGAATTTGGTCAACTGAATCCTGTGGAATCTCTCGTTTATGATGGTTTGCGTCAACTAAATGTGTTGCACCAGGATGCCTCATGTTTCAATTGGTACGATATCCGAGATATCGCAATACATTGTCTAAACGTAACACACAACCCAAGGTTGCTGAAAACTCTGCGACAACCGATCATCCTAAACGAGAAATTCGGCTGAATTCACTTGAGCCTCCAGTTGAAATCACCTGAGGTTACCTGTCAAATTCTGTCCAATCTAGGTTCAAGCAGAATATATGGTTGTCGGAAACCTGGGGACTTCACCTACCTGAATAGTTATACGCTGCAAATCAGATTGCGCCCATCTTATTTGCGTACCAAACGCGACCGAGGGTCCTTTCCTTTACACAAGGCAGTCGAAATCCCTCTCTCATCTTTTTCCGAAGATACGTTTGGTTGATCTGCACTCATGCTTTCAAATTGTAAAAATCAAAAGCCATCACATCTGTACAAACCTAATTCTACTGGGACTCAGGATAAGATACGCACAGGATTTGCCAGTCTAGTTAACTGGTGCGAATACCAAACTTACTGAGCTTTAAGCTGAGCATCAATTGATGCCTTATTAGAAAGAGGAATGAAATGAAAGGTGGGATAGCATAGCAAGAGTAGTCGGCTCCTCCCCGAAGAAGGTAATAGTGGATCGTTTGTTATTTGGGCAACATATCTTGAAAATATTGAAGGTACAACCGGGAGTCGGTGTGATAAGGTGAGTTGTGGAATTTTCCGGCAGATGTTGACTGATCCAGGAGTATCGTTGGCAGAATTGGCCACTTTCAGTTGAATCTTTAAAGTTTATTCCAATGCTGAGATAGCAGAAGAGCCTCACTCAGAGGAAGAATACGTCTCAATGGTTTCATTAGGTTAAAGGGACAACAATGGCACGTGATGCCGGCTAATTTTCGGCTACATTTTTTTCCATCTAGAGGACTGTCCCAAAGGGCCCACCTGATATAGTCTCTTCTGCCATTGACGTTTTCCTCAGAGGATCAACTAAAATCGATCTCTTCTGAGGCCATTCCTCCTTCACAACAAACTCTTCAGAGGGTACAGTTTTCTAAATACGGAGACTTTTTACAGGTTTCCAAAACCTGCATAACTTTCCCCATATAAAAGTCCTTGATACACTTGAATGTACAAAGCGATAACATTCCGAACACCAATCATTTAGTTGCTCTAAACGTAGACACAGGATGTCTGCAGCCGATTGGTTCACAACAGTTTAAACAGGAGATGTGTTTTGGGAACCTGGCTTTTGGGGACATTCAGAAATGTAAGAAATAGATTCAAGGACTTACAGCATGTGTCCTCAAAGCTTTTGCACACTGTGCATGTGTCCCATTATTCTAGTTTTTCTGGACTAAGTATTCTACACAGTTTAATCTCTCAAACCAAAAGCGGGGAAGTGATGCTTATTGAATGCCTACTTGTCCATTATGTCTAGTGTTTCAAATCACGTCTTCTGCATCGTCAGCTGTCAGCCTAATTTTAACTTTGAAAAGAATTCCCGACCCGTGAAAAGCCCTCTCATTCATTCAATCTGCTAAAAACAAACGATTCTGATGTAGGATATATAGCACCGATGGATTACAGATGAACTCTAGATGTATAAATTTTATATGCATTGCCCATTTCTGTAGTTCAAACGGTAGGGCTTCTGCCCGAAAAAGGAGAGTTCAATTATATATTCCTACCCACAAGTGTCTTTCCTATGATTTGCGTGCTTGGATTTCTTAATTCAAGTAATACACTAAGGCTGTGTTATCACAAGTCCCGTGGGCCTTGTCACCTAAGTACTGTTCACACTTATATTGAACCATATTGTTTCTTTCAGGCTACGACTGCCTATGGCAAATTACTGCCAAATTAATAGATACTATCCACGATGACTTACAAATAGAATGATCGAGTTTGAATACGAGCAGATTAGGTGTTTTCAAATCAAATGCCAAGTTGTGCTTTTTGTATATTTTTCGTACACTTTTCAAGTGAACGATGAAGCCTTTCACAGGAGCAAATTATGGAGCGACACAAATGATAACTCATCTGAACCTATTAACTGAGCCAAAGCAAATGGACGAAAAAATGAGTTCCTAATTACTACTAACTATTATCTTTTGCACTCGTGGAGCTGCACTGGGTCTTCTACAAGTAGATAAGACTAATCATTCCACATAGTGAGAAAATCATTCGGTTACGCATTCAAGCGTGTCTATCAATGACAGATCCAATACGACAGTTGAGCTAAATATCCCACTAGTAGAGCATTCTCGAGAAACGAGTTTTTAATGCAACCGCCTTAGCTCACAATCGCCTCAGCGGTAGAAAACAATACACTTGGTTGCATTCCATTAGTTATTTGAGCACGAGGTTAATCCAGTTGGCTAGATCGACCATGCGGGGATGCGCTATCATGAATGTTAGAGGAGGCTTAATTCGCTGGCACCCATTAGCTGTCCCCAAACTGTGAAAGAGGCGCACAGTATACAGTTATGCATATCAATAAGGGTGAAATTGATTCAACATAAGTTCTGTACTCTGACGTGGAGTCTGCAAGACGTCATTAGAGCAACCAGTGTTCCTTGTGTTTGGAACATTCAGGATTTGGGCACACCACACTGTTCACTGAACACATGAACTGAATATATGGTTTCGTACACACAATACTTCTAACAGGGCATAATACTTTCTTAGGAAGAATGCTAAACAACACAAAGTCCACCCCCATTGATCTTAGAGTTAAGAGATCCCGAGATGAGCGCAACACATGCGATACTCAGGGGTTTCTTCAGTCACACTCCAAGACAAAGACCAGCCTTGATTTCATTGTGAGCAACATGATAATTCATTTGAGTCAACTGAGGAAAAATGCGCTAACCCTCGTTACTTTCTGCAACTGGGGGGATTATTCCCTTTTAGAGTAAAACAGTGGACTTGAAAATATATTGGTGTGGAGTAGAGATTACGACATAAGGTAAAAAGGACCTTGTGTTAACAAAAGTTTGGCACAAATCTTGCAAGTCGTGACCGGGACTTATGCCAAGATACCTTGTGGGTACTTGACTGAGCACCCAATTCCACAAAAAGTAACCTGGAAGACTGGCACTGGAATCCCGGGATAAAACCCGTGGTCGCTGGCTTGGCCGGCAGCTCTTGTAGAGGTTGGGTCACCACGATCATTGTCCATCTCGGTTCTCTAGATTTGTAACCAAGAGCTCAACACTGACATCAGTCAGTCATCCACGATGGGCGAGACATCACCGCAAATGTATTTAGGTTACAGGTGTGTAGTATAATTTGGACCGGCAGTCGTCGTAGTTCAACTGGTTAACTCTAAACCAACATAGTCACCAGTGTCTGTCCCTGTCTGCATTGTGCTAGTAATCATGAATTCGTTGTACTTGGGAGATAGTTTATTTGGCTCCTTTTCACAGTGACCCCGCGGTATTTGAAGTTTCCGTACCACGTTCGCCAGAGGTACATTCGAAGTTATATTTCTCAGCTACTTTTACAACCGGAATGGTCTATACTTTCGGATGAAATGCAATCACACTTTGTGAGAAATCATGGTGAAAACACGCGTGTACCTAGTCTTCCTAATAATTCAAGCTGCTTCGCAAAAATAAGTTGAAGAAAGACCGATGCTATTGTTGTATAACTGCGTATATTCGTCAACAACGCATACAGTAGCATACACGGTGGTTGGTTTCTTTGTTCTAGGTTGATCGATGTCGCCGCAAAGTACGAACAGTCAGTTTAAATCCAGTTTTGCAAAACAACTCGCGCCTACAACGAAAATATATTATCCAAATGAAAGCATGTTTACCTGTTTTACGAAAAAATTAATATCTGAAATTGATTTTACCCCTTAAAAATATCCAGCATCCTTACCCTTCGGAGGAACAGAAAAAACAGTTGGCACAAGACACCGGATTGACCATATTACAAGTCAACAACTGGTGAGTTCTTGAAGATGTTTCTATCATACAAAATGTCATGTTCTTTTGGCGCTTAAATTTAAAATACGCTCACAATCAGTATGAGAGACCTATAGGATAGAAGTGCTTTTCACTGGCCCCATCTAGAGACCAAAATTCAGAGATAATCACGTATAACGCGTCCTTACAAGCTAAATTCAATAGCGATTTTCCCTTAGACGAGGCGGTTTTAAACCACAGGTGACTTTGAGTTGACTCCTTTAGACGACAGCTTTTTTCAAGCACGTGTTGACATTAGATGAGCATTTTCGGGAAACTGCGGTTCTGGCATACCGTAATGTCTAAAAGTAAATGGCTGACTGACCAGTTTTAGAGCATACTGCAGTGTGCGTCCTTCAACATTCGACTTGTAACATACGACCGAATGTATGGGCACTTGGATACCATGAAGTCAAAGAGGTAATTATATACCTGAAGATGAGCAAAAAGTGCTAACGAAGGTCGGGTTTCGTAATCATCAGACTCTCAACGACAGTCACCGGAAGTCAGGAATGACACTGAACTGCTCTCAAGCAGTCATGTTTCCTAGTAAATGTCCCTGAATGAGCTAAAACTAGGATTTCAAAAAACAGTTTGATGATGAAATCGCGGAATTTTGAAGTTGTGAGCTTACAGCATGGTGGATGTGAGCGGTGACACCTTTGTTTTTAAGATGGTAACCATTAAATATGTGGATCACCATACAGATGAGTTTGAGTATGTCTTACAGGTTTAATGTTTAACGGTATCAGTGCTGTGTGCTGACCTACATCATCGTGCTTTTGTTCTGGAACATTAAAAAGCAGTTTGTCTACGTACGCATAATTCTGAATAGCATGGTTAGTTTTCCATTCTTCTGACTTGTGGTTCATCCATTCTGTGCACCGTTGAGATTTTCGCACTTTTGAATTATCGGCAATCGATGCTTGGTCAAGGTTACATTTTTGCAGTCCTTAGACGTTTCCCTATTTTATTGAATTTTTATCAATTTAATGCCCAAGACATCAAGTCCGGCGAGACACCTCCGTAAACACTAGGTGATCTCAAACTGAAGTATTGATGAGAAGGGTTCTGGTATTAACACTGTCGTGCATAATTTTAGTGCTTGTTTATCGATTTCATTGAATATTAGCGGTTGCCCTCTTATTAGCTCAGTCTTACCGTTTGTCTGATTGTCCCGCAGAACTGAAGTTCCCTATGCATACATTCTCGGGTCTGTATAACGTTGGTAGTAGCTCGTCATTCACTAGACTACTAGCCTGCGTAAGTACAGAGGAGTGGCAATACGGGGACGAGTTCAGATCTTCTACTTGAATACAAACCGGCAGTAAGCACATGGCGAAGATTTAGAATTGCAGTCACTTCTCACTCGATTGAGAATTTTCGCTTCGTCTGAGCTAGTGTAAGTTTAGGACTTTTTAAAGCTAGCTGTTTTTAGTCATTCTACGAAGGTAGTCTATGTTGCTACTCACTCTAAGGATAGTCATCGGAATAGCTTTCAACCTGTGGAAATTTAAAAGGTCATCATCCAGGCTTCATTGGACTAAATTGAAATTTAGTCCGAAAAAATGTCGGAGCACATTCGCTTGCTCTGGTGTTAGTCGGAGACCCAAATAAATCTCTGATTTATTATATTATTTAGTTTAGTTCGTTGTTCAAAGAGCGCCCTAGTTCCATTTAAAATGATCTTCGAAAGATCGGGATATACCACCTTGAATTAGCATACAACATACATAACCCTCATGCGGCACATCCAGTTGAGGAGGATTATATTCACGAGCTTCTGTTGAGCGTCCTATTAACACCAATTTAATCGGCAAGTAAGCTTATTTCTTCATTCGCACACAATGCTGTCTCGGTACGGCACAAGGTCGGCCAGACCTGAGGAACATGCCTAAGAACAAGGACGAAGTGGACAGCAGGCTGTTGGAGAGTTTTCAGCAACCTTGTCAGTAGCAAGTTCTGTCTGTCCAGAAAGACAATTTCTTCCATCACTTCCCCTTACTAAATTAGCACAAATCGACTACTATTGTGGATTTGGATAGCGAAGTTTGCCAGTCTTAATCAGTTGACGTTCTTTGATGATAGTTTTATGTCTGGCATCTTATGAGATATATAAGGTAGTCTTTTGCAGAAAAAACTGGTGTAGGCGACTTAACTTGACCCTGTCCTAAATTCAGCCTTCCCTTGAATCCCGAAGTTTCAATACAGATCGAACTAATCGAAGTTTCGGGGTACAGCAAAGTAATGTTAAAGGCATTATTGGTGTTGCAGTGTTGGAAATTGTTCCGCCCATACTGTCATGTTATTGTACAGCTGTCACTCATGTCTCCTGGGTCGTGCAGAAATTACCTAAAGGTTCACAACTTTACAGTGCTAATGATTATCCGAAACATCTGTAGATATACGAACGTTCATTGAAAATGTACTTGAAAATTCGGCATTCCCCTAACTACTTTTGGAAGCTGTTCTATCTCAGTGATGAAATCTCATGACGTTTTTCGAAGTAGTTTGATCAGTGGAAGATAATGCTCGAGGATTCGTCTTTCAACGAGAATTATCTGATAGGAAAACGACTATCCGCGATCATGGCTAGAAGCTATTCGTATCGCAGATGACCAAGTCCTTTTTTACAGGGAATTTGTCGCGTAATAGAATACCTCTTTTGCCCGTCTCACAGACGTTCTCAGCAAGCAAGAAGTGATACACACACTTTGCTCCATCTCAACGGATTCCCAGACCTTCGGTTATTTAACATAAAAGAAGCACCCTACTGCGTGTCTTGCCCCTGTGGTTATACGAACCTAGATACCTACCTGATATTTTGCATAAAACGCCGCATAAAAAGATCCTTGATCGCATTTAGCGTCGCCCGTTAGATAGTCTAGTTTCTCGCCGAGCTACACGCTTTATTTTCTTTTGGATTTCCTTACTTCGGGGGGTCTTCACAGGTGGGGCCCTGTAAACACAATCCAGCCACAAACATCAAACAAGGTTGCTCTAGTCTCCCTCATCGTGTAGGCTTCGTAAGTTCCAGTTCACTCTACATGTCCCGTACTGTGGCACATGAAAATTTCTCATACCACAGTATTATCCATGTCAAATAAATCGGTCAGTTAGCCTAGTGCCTTGTTTGGCCAAACTTCGTCTCCAATCATTCAGTCTGTCACAATTGTTCACTTCCGTAATTTATCTACCTAATCACTCCGTACACCACCCCACCCTATGTACTCCTAATTGGTTTCGACGCAAACTACCCTGACCATAAATACCGTTCAATCAATTAGCCCATCCCCACGTCTGGCTTTGACATTTCCCCAACATTGTGCCCTCGAAAGCGTGCATCCGGGCTTGTATACACACGTCCGAAGTCGGTCGAACTTACATTGTGACTAAGGCGGCGGCTTGCGTTACACGAGTGATTCATCGTGTGTACTGGTATGATTTATAGATAAATTCGTTTGCACAGGGTATCCTTGGACAGGTAGGATGCTTGTAGGCAAGATGCTGGGTGAGCGGGTGGGGTTCATAACGGCTCCTATATCTTGACATTCATCGCTAGTGTTAAAAGTTCTTGCAAACGAGGAGGCAACAAACGTCTACCTGCTGCTAGCAATTATCTGTACGTTATCAAAATCGGAAATCCAAGCAGGTGAGGGGATGAAATATTGCAAGTCCGCCTATTCATGCACTAATTTCCATTGTGTCCCATTATTTTCTTACGGCTGATGAATAATTTGTTTTGACTTACCTTGTGGAAACCTTCAACGCCTCTACGAATACTGCATGGCCATAGAGACGATATAACAATTGCTTTTGATGGATGGTAAATCAATAGAGCATAAAAATTATCCCAACTGAGAACGCACAGGCATTCTCAAAACTCTCGGAGCAATATCCCTAAAATCTAAACCACAAATATTTGTCAAAGATTATCAGATGGGCGGACTGGAACTGGTCAAGTGACCCTTTGGTTAGCGCATCCGCAGACCGCACCGATAGAGCTGGTACATTTGGTTTATGACCCAAAACAGCAATTTGACTACTTGTGAAAATACTGAAATTTCGTCCTCATTAGCATCCAAACTTTGTGGAGAGCATTTTAGCATCTCCGTGGTGATAGGTTCGTGCCTTGCGCAAAAGGAATTGGTCTAGATAAGCTTACGGATCCAACAAGTCCATCAACATTTTTAGGTGTTCTTAAAATATACATAAGTTGGGTAGATCTGTTAAAATCTTGGAAGTATGTGCGCTGCACAGGGAAAATGCACAAATTACAACACAGTAAATTTCTTGGTCTGGACTACTTGTTACTCCCATGTGTGCATGAATATCATTAGCAAACCCAGTTAAAAAAATTGAGATAGTTTAGATCTAAAGTACAAATCTCAGACAGTCTGGGGATCATGTTACTTCCTCCTGCTGATGGAATTACTCCATAAATTTCTAAGTCATATGAAACAACAGTCTAAAAATAGGCACTAGAAAGGAAACACCAAATTAATGCCATGGATATGATCCCAAACCCAATCTGAATTCACTTTTTTTCGGTCCATTAATCGAAACACATAGTCACCTACAACAAATCAGCGAAAAGTTTAACTAATGTGCAACACTAATCCAGGATATACCGGTGAGTGAATTTCCTTATGCCTTAAACCTGACCAACGATGACTCCGTCGTGTATGCCAAAAACATCTGAACCCACAAATCTTCAACCGGTTCCAAACTTATTCTAACTGGCTGTTACAATGTTGCTCAATTAACCTTTTACCAGCAGGGAAATGCTTTATTTATAGAAATCTCTGGTGCTTGAACTTCCGGTCGATTACCTTTCACTTGTTTGGAAATGAAACGTAATTGGGAGTCAGCACTCATAAATTATCTCAGGATACATACTAGTTTACTTGCCAACAGTCGCTCTCCGTACCGAGCGTTTTCACACATCTTGCGCATGTGGCTTCTTCAGCCCCGAACAGAAATGTGAGAACCGTGTGTTAACTAAATCTGAGTCGCCCAAATATCTCTGACAATATAAGCTACCACGGCTTCATATCAGAAAGCGCAGTAAGCAAGGTTGTGGGCTGTTTTGCCAACCACATACGAACCACATATTTGAGGGTCCCGTACGGGTGGTAGCCACTCATTTCCAGCGCTTTTTTGTACTCTACATTCATGTCTTGCCTGTTTTTCACACCCTCCACATTTATCAGTATTCCGTCTAGATCACGAGCTATTGTCACTGTCACGATTCAAAGTTTTACACGGATTGAAGCAGCGTGCAACGTGCCCCGCAAATGTTCCTTTTTCCTTTAGAGCTTCGAAATGCTAAGATACCATAAGCTATCTCAGATGACGAAAGTGGAGACAATTTGTCTTATTTTCACTGATCAGGTCTCAGAACATTTATCTTTTAGGACCTAATGATGTGAAATATCTCAAAGTCACGTTAGCTTATTTCTCCGGCACTATCTTATCCGTGAAGTACGCAATGTTTCCAGGCGAAGAAGAAATGTTTCTACGTTTAGTGGAAGCTAAAGGCGTAATAGGTTTAGTTCCGCGTTCAGAAAGTGTTCCGAACCTCGACAAACTTTACACAGAACATCTCGCTGGAAGGCCAGCTCGCCATCCACTTTGTTTTATTAGAAACCTTATCGTGTTGGATACATGTACGGCAGCGAAGCACCGGTGTGGAACACTGATGTCATGCCGTCGATGATGATGATGATGCGTTGGATACAACGCACAGGGTTCCCTACATAACCCGATTTCTTTCTATCCCCTAAAAAGTTTACTGAGCGCTTCAGTCATGTCTTCTGGGTTGCCTTATTTTTTGAACTGTTTCTTCTCACTGGGTTACCAAGTTGTTTATGCCCGATATCCACTACGAATTGCACATCAAAGGTTCATCTTTCATAACAATATACACGCTTAGTTTTACGACACTGAACTGCTACTCCATTTGTAACGCTAATAACAAATGCAGAGGTCGTATGTGGCTCAAAAGACCTTATTGGCGGAGTGTAAAGGCTGCATTCAAATTAAGGAAGCAACATATTAGTTATCAGAGCAGCTTCCATCCATCAAGGTTAAATCCATCCAAGCCCTGTGACAGGTTGTTAATCCTAAACATTGTTTCGGATAGAAAATAATTAAAATATGGAGAATCCGGGAATCTGAGCCTTGTCCCTATAATTGTACTTTGTTTTCCAAATGGAAAAAGTGGTAACTTTCACGTTCTTACTTGTGAAACAACACGCGTACAGTATCGCAAGAGGCAGTTTGAAAGCCCACATTTAGGGATTCGAAACTGGATCGTCAGAACGGAAGGGTAATATTAACCTCTTGGTTATCATGTCCTTCTTTCACCCTTTTTCACATCGAAATATCCCGTGATTTCCCATAAAACACCATTAAATTTCACAGGGCGGGTAAATGGGAATCCTTGCGCGTCCCAGCAGATTTCCAAAGATGATTGTGTACTACCCAAGTGCTATTCGTCTTGTGTTTCCGAAAAAGAAGTGTCCAAACTCACCTATCAGGATATTTCAACCTAGCGTCAAGCACTCGAAAACCTCAGAGAACCCGCCGAACTCCCTTGAATACTGTCCTACCGATAACCCGTGCGAAAAGCAGTACGGAAAACTCCTAACATGCAAAAACTCTGTACGTCGGCTGTTGACGGTATCCTTTTGAAGCAGATTTTGTTCCAAGTTCTCGGTATCGCCAAACTGGACAGTACATCATTCGACTTCAGGGTTACTCCACAAACCCGTTGATTTATGCTTATTTTAGGTGAAAACAAGTGTGGCGACATAAGGCAAACATCAGATTGCCTTGAATTCCCAGGTAAGAGGAGAGCTTTTAATTAGTTCAAGCAGTTTAAGCTAATGTTTTTACCGTAAATTTTGACAAATCTTCACTTCCTTTCATTAAGTCAGAAAATAATCATTTTCGCACCAAGAGCAGGCCGGTCCAATTGGTTCAAACTAAGTGGTGTCCTAATAGGGCAACCTTATCAATCTTGAGCGTCGGTCTTCACGCGCCATGTGGTAGGTGACCAAGCAGGTGCTTAGAAGTTAATCAAACTTTATTGAGGAACATGTAGGCCGGCCCAGTGAAGCTCGTCCTCTCATCCGTACTGGAGATTAGCCAAATGTGTATAGGGGGTTCCCTTAGGTGAACACCAGTGTAGTAGTTACAGACCGTTGGTTTTAGGACAGTGTGTCCACTTTGGTGTAGCCGGTGAGTCTGGTTTCTGATCATACAGTCTTGTGATTATCAGCTTCTTTGTGATAAATGATAAATCGCTGGAAGAAAGTGTGTGAATAAGCCGATAGTCAGTCAGAACAAGATACAAGATTCTCTGAGTTCAACAGACTAGTACTTTTGAATCAAAGGCTCACGTCACCTTCACACAATCTGGTTGGAGATTTAAAAATGCGAAAGACGAATTCTTGGGCCTTACGATGTTCGACTGTGATACTTAGTCTTCCTCATATTACCTCCTAAGTCCTCGGGTCTTGTTTTAAATTTTTGTATGATAATGCCTAGTTTTGGAAGCTCTACAGCTAAGGGGGTTCAATGACCGCATAGCAGTCTTTTAAAAAATACTTTGGTAACGTTCTAACTGGTTCAATCTTTAAAATTACGTTTCTCAGAGTAAGGAGCCAGAGAATTATTGCATTTGCATTTTGTGGAACGTTAACTTTTAACTTGTTTGGTATTCACTACAGGTTTATCAACGCGAGGCGCAGAATTGTCCAGCCGATGATAGACCAATCAAACAGAAGCGGTAAGTAATTGATTATATACATCCATCTTTCCGGCACCTGCGGAGAACTTACACGCTGTACGAGTGATTTCTGCACCTTTTTAGAAGTGCTTGGAACTCCCTGCCGGTCGTTCCAAACCGTGCACAAATATAGTGGTGCTACAAAAGCCCCTCCCGTCATCCGGTTGTGAACCAGAAAATTAGTATTTGTTAACCCTTTAAAGGGACGATGAAGAGCTCGAATTAATCGCCAGACCTAGAAAAGAAGACCATATTTATAATACATAGGCCGTTCGCCATTGGTAGTTTGCATGTTTTTGTCTGTTTATTTGAATAAATGTCCGATTGCTCATAGTTTTTCCATTTTTATGAGTGTGTTGAGGTGCATTCGCTCAGATCAACATTTCCTGTCCAGGTAGACGAAACAGTGTGCCTTTTCTGGGTTTCAGTCGGTCGTTTCGATCTAGGTTACTTTTCTAATTCCGGTTCTGCTCTCTAGCTGTAGTCGTCTTATATTTATTCACCTGGCGTATCGTACAGGCGAGAACTTACTCACCTGAACCGTTGGGCGTGAACAGCACATTCACTGGTTTTACGAGAACTGGTGTAAACTCAGCTGGGCAATCTGAATACTTTGAGCAGCACCGTCGCTTAATTGGGTGGGCGGAGTTTGAACGGCCCCATTAGTAATGTTCGACCAAAAGAATCCCACGCTAAATGTGCCTTCTCGCCTGGCGATGAGGCATTTGCAAGCCCAAATGCCTAGCTCAGTGAACAGATCAACTTCCACCTCATCTATAAAGCCTCAGTTCAATATGCATGCTCTTGAAGGATGCTTTTCCTAGGCCCTACAAATTGCATTTCACAGGGACTGGCTCGCTGAAAAATGTCTGTCGACTGCCTTCCCTGCCTGACAAGTATAAATGAAATAATTATATGTAAAAATCTAACCGACCATCTCAGCGGCACACGTAGCATTTGCACGCACGGCTTGGTATTACGGCTTTCGTAGTGAATAATGTTGACAGTTAGTCTTTGACCTACACCGGCTTATGATTGGTATCCAGCTGCGAAACGATCGGAAGTGGCAAAGTTCATCCTAGCGACATGACAAGCAACAATACAACAACCTAGTATTTAACGACCGATTTAGACACACGGCTGGTGTCCTTCTATGCTTCATACTGTTACAATACCTAATTTTCACCTTTTTGCGGTATCCAAACCAGAATCAGTTCGACCTTGTTAAAATACCATCAGTTTCGAGAAAAAATTAACAGTGACCGAGATTACTGGCATGGCGAATTCGATTCAATAACAAAATCTGGGGCTACCTTAGCGAAATACACTCATTTGCAAACAAATTTGGTTTTGCGGGAGGCTCACCTGGGACGCAGCGGAATCTCTCGTTTATGACGTTTTCAAGCGACCGAATGTGCTGCACCAGGCCGCCTCATTGTTTCAGTTGGTACGATGTTCGAGATATCGCGATACACGTATATACGTAATACACTACTCATAATGTCGCTGAAAATTCTTCGACAGCGCACGACCGGTTTTGCCCTGCTTGGGGCTCATTAGGTAGGCGCAATCCCAGAGTTTCCGTCAACCCCAAGAAGGGCGAAACCGGTCATGGGCTGTTGAAGAATTTTCAGCAACCTTATGAGTAGTGTATTACGTCTGTGCCTCCTTTGTTGATATACTTTCCCTGAAATAATAAACGGATATCTTGCATGTATGCAAAATAAGAAAAACCATTTAAAAGAGTGAAGCTTCTTTACCTTCATCCCGATATTCCTTTACGGAAATCGATTAACTCCTTTTTGGCCAGCTCTGTTGTGGGGGTCTCAAATCCTACACTCTAAATAATTGTATCATTATGCCAGTGGCATTTTTTAACATTTATGTTATGTTTGGCCGTGGAGTATTCCTGGATTTCATTTATATTACTGACAAATGAGCTGCTTATTCGTCATCATATAAGAACTGTAGTCTTGGAGTACGCTGGCTAGGAAGTAAAAAAGCTATGAGGAGCCAACTGATGAACACGTTTTGATTCACTTCCCAACGGTGTTCCCAAAACAACTCATCTATGCATAAATTCCATGACCTTGCAACCCGACTTTGTCCTATTTAGAATGCCTATTCCAAGTTAAAATTATTATAGACAAACCATTACTTTTATCTTAAGTAATGAGTAAACGTAAATGTCGTGCATTACTATGCGGTTAAATGGGCTTTTAACCAGTTTTGAGCCTAAAAACATAAGCCCTGTTTTTTTTGAAACTCCTAATTCACTCTCATGAGGAGTCCCCGTTCAGAAGCAACGTTTTACAACACTATGGTTCTCGGGTTAACACTTCTGCATCTCCTAGGTATTGTTTCTGTGGGTAAATTCAAATGACCCCGTTTAATTTACCTTGAGGAGTGATTGGCTGCTTCTTACGGTGACAAGAAGTACCCTAAATTGGGGGACCTACGCAGTGATGTCAGGCAGCTGAACTGAGACCTGACGACTTGTGGTTTACCTACGCTTGTGCTGTACACTCACGATTAGTGGCTGCAGTCATGTGCCCGTGCCGCTGGACCATCCGTAAACCGACTTCTTCTGTTTACCAGAGTGCGGTATGGTTCACTTCCAACGCAGTCTTCCTGCTCCGAAAGACAAACACTGACACATGCTGTATATGGTCTTCAGGGACGATCATCTGGCTGTCGGACTCTAATTAAAAACGAGACAGATGATGAACCTGGAGTTGTAATGACATTTTCTTCCTTGGAAACCTGCAAACGCCAGTGGGTAACCGTACCGGTATAGCAGATGTCGACGTTTACAAGAGCATGGTATACAACAGGCAAATCAAGCCGAAAAGGAAGCGGATGCCATAGACAGAGAGTACTAAGGAGGCCTCATAAAAGCCGGTGCAGACTAAGCAAGGAGCACAGAGGGCTTAGTTACACGCTCACGTGACTCATATGAGTCAAAGTAAACCAACAAGCGTGATGAAATCAGTGATTTCATCGTGGATTATCTGAACTTCGGGGGCTTGGGGAGGAGTGTCCCTTAAAGTACGGGGAGCTGACAGAGAAATCGGTGGCTGGGATGCACCGACGCTTTTTATTTCCCTGTTCATGCCTGGACAGCCATGCGAGGCCTCAGCTTTCTTCGACTTCTGTGACAACAAGGTATCGAAAAGGTGCCCTGGTTCAAAGATTTAACTTCCTAAGAAATACACTCATTTGCAAATCAATTTGGTTTTGCTAGAGACTCACCTGGAACCCAGCTGAATCTCTCGTTTGTGATGTTTCCATGCAGATGAGTGTATTTCTTGAAAACAGTCCAATTTGGGTTCAAGTAGAACATAAGTTTGACGAAAACTCGGGGACTGCGCCTGCCTGATGAGCCCCAAAAAGGGCGAAACCGGTCGTGGGCTGTCGAAGAATTTTCAGCAACCTTATGAGTAGTATATTGCGTAAAATTTAACCTCCTATTTTGATGAATGTGCAGTATACAAATGATGTCACTTAACGGAAAGTCGGTTGGTGTGAGAAGTGGTAAACTGCTCAGTTGGACATATTTAAACATCCTCTCTGGACAGAAGTGATGGATTCATATCAGAACGTCTCCTCCGTCACCAACTAACGCTACCAGACCCCAACCAAAGTATGACGGGGTCAAAGGAATTCAAACTATTTATCCGATTTCCCACTGATCCATCGCATGGTGGCTACATCGAATAAGAATTCCACTTCAGACGTCACCTGCTCTCATTAAAGTAGCTTTTAAAAGCCAAGAGGGATATAAAATGGATTAGGAATTCCGTCTTAACCCGATGGACTTTGAGCCTCTACGAGACGATCAGTTAAAAAGGAAACATAGTTAACAAGTATCTAACATTGCAATGTATCTGCACTCGTGGCTGAAAAACTAAGTAAAGTCTATATAGGATGGCGCTAGATTTACCTTGACAAATGAAAACAACGAAATAAATGAAAAAGGCAGCAAGAATGTTCATACAGCTGCATAAACCTTGAAATCGTTGCCCTCTAAATTCCATTTAACCCAGACTACCGTTTGCCAGAATTGTGACCCTAGATATGGTGAGACTATCCGATCAGCATTTCGCAAAGTCGATCATAAACATGAGATTACAGCCAACCAAATGACGCTTTTTCCCATGGAGTTAGACAGGGGATATTTCTATCATCTTGCGAGTTGTGTGGAGTCTGTTTGTTAGAAAAAACCCACTAAGTAACAGCAGATTTCATTGGTTGTGTGAAGTTATTGATAGAAGATTAGCCCCCCACACCGAAGTATTTTAAACCCCCTTATAAATCTGGAGGCGTCTACAGTGAGTATTCCGTATGAGTTTCCCCCTCTGAAGAAGCCACACTCACCTCTCTTTGCAGTCTATAACTTCGTTCCGTGAGAAGTGACTTTACAGGCGAAAATGGTCATCCGCTTCTGAAAACACAGAAAGGGAGTAATATGGTGTCCATAACAATCACTAACTGGACGTGTTTTTGGGCACCAGCAAACACATATATGCCTTCTGAACTGTTCGGAAGCCAGATGGCTAATTCTCATGGATTCATAACTAGAAAGATGCACTTACAGTGATCAGTCTCACGTCCCTATGATTGCTATTTAATCCGCTTTCTTCCTCCTCTGCACCACTTCTATAACCTGGGCCACCGTGTTATTGTTGCTTATCGTAGGTGTCACTTTTCCCCTATTCTAGTTCCAATGTATGATGTGATAATGATGGGTGCAGGATGAATAGAAGTGACCTCTAGGCTGAACGAACCTTTAGGTCCTTCCAGCATGGTCAAAGTCCATGCTAGATGCTAGTCCTGAAGAGATGAGTAAGGTTCATGTGAAAAAATAAGGTATTGAATATATTACTTTGGAAAGATCTGGGTTAGTTAGATAGACCACTTTTTAGGGAATTTCCATGCCGATCAATCGAGATTTTGTGAAGTTCCACCATAATTCGACGCCCATATCGCGCTAATTCCGATAAACCCAAGACTGGACGAAAATGTCAACCAGTTTGTTTTCACGAATGGAATGCTAACGAAGGAAACCTGCAAATGACATGAACAGCAGCTATTAAGCACACCATCTGGCCAAAACCTTTGCCTTGAAGTCATGGCGACAATTTCCGCCGATTTTTGGGAAGTCTAGAACAAGTTGCTCCTTATTTATTTCATAAGGCCGATTGTCGAAGCTGCATGGTGTTCCGAAAAATCCGCAGAACTTCACAACTCGTTTAGATTCCAACAACCCGCACACTGATGTGGGACAAATATATCACTCTTTGAAGAGATTCTTCCACGGGAGGGGTTAAACTGACCTTCCTCCAGAGATGAACTTTTCATCAGGGAATGCTACTAATGCGTATGATCTGCTGATAATCATCATTCTATTCTGTTATGCATTTTTACGTGATACGCCACCTCTTGCGTATTGATTTAGCAGTCAGTTTGTAATGTCGATCGCCGAAGTGACGATGGCGTTGCTGTATATTATGAAAACGAGTTCATTGTGGGCTTTTGAACAGTTTGTAACATTTGAATTTACATCAGTCTCGTTTGAAAAATCCTTCTATCTTGGTGGGACAATCTTCATTAATTTGTGCAAAGGTGGAGAAGAGTTGGACGCAATTTTTGCTTATGCCTATTCTTAGACCTCAATGAAGTTGAACTCCGGACATCTTATATTTAGAGAGAGCGGGTTGCCACCACTTGCGTGGCGCACTCGTGGCGCACCTGAGTTATCATAGTTATTGGTTTCTGTAATTACGGAGCCAGCAGGACAGTAGCTAGATCGAATTTCGATATACCTGGCACAGCATCAACATCAACCGTATTTCATGCTGACGCGTTTAGGTGTGACAACAGAGGTGGATCCAGAGTGCGTAGGTTGTTGTTGGAGGTTCCAATCACCCTGGATATAATTGATCGCTCCTAATTATGGAATCTCGATACATCCCAAACGCTGTGCGTTACGCGGAAGGATATCAATATACTACGACGTGATTTAATCCAGGCTCAAGTTTTGGAAATTCTATCGTACATTATAGCTCAAACGGATGAAAAAGATGTAGGGTGCTTCTCTACTTTCCAGTATAGATTTACTCAAATTCCACGGTAAAATCTTGATTGAACTTATAGAATGTAATTGAGATTCGAACCAATTGTCAACCACATTTCTTCCAATGGACTGAAGTCAAGCAAGAGATGAACTGTGAACCAGTACAGTGAACTTCTAGAAGTAAATAGTATCATTTATATTTTTTGGACAAACGGCTGTGCGTACTCTGGTTTTGGCGAACCCCTAGCTTTAAAGAGAACCCAGTTCCTATCCTGAAACCTGCAATTCCACCAGGTAGGGAAAGTGTATGTTTGACTCCTACTGATGATGGTCACTCTGTGAGTAAATCCTAAATACGAGGTTATTTGTGGTCCGAAAAGTGTAACTTGGCTCTTTAGTGGGGTAATCTCACATCGGAGAGCCTCAGCTATAAGCAGTGCGTCTTTTCGAGGAGGCAACAAAACGCAACTTCGGAAAATACGTCATGAATTACAAAAAGTCCTCCCCGAGAGAACACTCTCCAACACAGTTTCATTTCGCCGGTTTCGTTGTTCTACACTCAAAATTATTTGATTTTCTATCTTCAACACAGGTCCCCATGCTTACTCACCCGCTGAAGCGGCTCCGTCTTGTGTAAATTATATGGAAGGAACTCCGTACGCCGCGTACACACGTGCTGCGCAGGCAGCAGCCGCAGCAGCCGGTGAGTTTAACTTTCGACTTTCCTTAGCCTAGACAAGAAGTACAGCAAGTAAATACTTTTAAGCAGAACATTACTGATATTCCAGGGTGAATTTCACACATTTTACCTTCTTTGTCAAACACTCTTTACCACAGCAGTATCACATCAGCTTGTCAACACATTTAAGAGTCAACAAGGATTGCTTTCGTCGTTACATTTTGTCATTTTCCGCTCGTTTTTCCGAAGAGCTTACATTCTCAGGTATTTAGAGCTTGCTGAATTCGTGGGTGAAGTTCGTATAAATAGGGAACAGATATCCCACTTATGTTTTTAATGCAACGATACATTTTCAATCGCCGGTCTTCCAGAGGCAGATCTCAACTTTATTTCTTTGAGGAAATGCAGTAAGGTGTTTACTGCAGTGTGGTAGCTAGCCAAACCTCAGCAGGACGCCAGCTTCGCAACTTCTGGCGATGGGGACAGTTAAATACTACTCTGAACTACACAGCCATTTACCAACACTCCATAAACTTATAAAAGGGACTTCAGTGAATGCCATTGCACGCATACTGGTCAGACTAATCATCTTGCCAATACTGTTGTCAATCCATTGGCGCCCTATCCATGACGTACATAGTTCGCACCCTTGCTCCGTTTCTGTGACCCTTGCAACTGACGGTCGGCATTATTCCGTTACAGAGGTTGATTATAGTCACCTTAGGGTCCGCAAACTTTGGGTAGAAAGGAATTCTAAAGTACAGCTTTGCTGCCATGAAATAGCTTGTGTCAGAACAAAAGCCAGTGTCAAAGGTGATAGGCGTGACTAGAAGAGTTTAATCTGACTGAAGGATAGTGGATAGACAGTAAACGATGGAATAAAATGAAGGGGAAGAATTTTGCAAATTGTCAACAGTGAGAGGTGACAAAAACGTGACAGTGTAACTGGTGAAAAACCACAGCTACACTTTCTTCATTCTTAATCGACTTTCAGCTTCCCTACGATCTGTCAAATATGATAGCCAGCGTTTGAGTTCGCAGGACCACCTCTCAGATGAGGTCACTTGTAGCCGGTCTCATATGTCTTCTTCTAATGAGTGCACCAATTACAAGGCAGATCAAGTATCAAGCAGGATTCTTGTAAGCGGATAATTGAGAATGGACAAACTTACCACACATTTTAGCCTTCGGAAGGTCACTTGACGCAACTGGTCAAACGTCAATCCTCTAGAATAACATAGTTTTACATTCTGTCTCTCTTGAAGCACCACTGTAAAGGACCGATTAAACGTGTTTCTTCTTGTAAACTGGTCTTCTTTAGGAGACAGTTTGCCAGTGAATTACGTTTTGGGGGACTAAGTGATAGTCCTCTTCTGTGAGTGATGATGGTGTTTATAGGGGGGACATATTACTTACCGCCTGGTTTCACCTAAAAAAAGCACACATGTCGACAATTCATTTTTCCAGAATATATAGCGGTGTACTATCTGCGTGACAATTATTTCGAAATTTTGGTTTTCTTTGGCTTTCGTGTCAGTTTAGTGTGTGGTAAGTGCTTTCTAGCGGAGTCATTTTCTAACCAAATCGTCGAGTTTTGTGGGCGGTTAAATTGGCCGATATTAAGGATTGTTTATTTTCATTTAAGGTGTCATAAAGGAGGATTATGAAGGGATTGCGAAATTTTCAGCGATACTCTGTGATACAATTATAATTTCAGATATGCCGTTACGTGCTTATGGGAACTAGGATCATTTGAGCAGCTTCCGTGGGAGGTTTTTCCATTTGGGGTTTGTGTGCAAGCAGGCATAGTGGATGAACTTGCTGAGCAGGTTAAAGCCTGGAGGGTTAATATACCAGTTCTTCTTGAATTTGCCTTCGTGTCCCACTGGGTTGGCTCACGAGGGTTCAAAATAACGCGGAGTTTCGAAAGAATGGGGCACGATTAACTGCTCTTAAATGAGGAAGAGCGACACAGTTCTGTGACTAGTTCACTCTTATCTTGGATCTGCTCACTACTGTCCAAACCCGATTTCAGAAACGCAACTGTGGCGAAGTATGCAGTACATACGTTGCACACCATCCTGTGGTTCTCGAAGGTATTGACTTTGAGCAGAACTTTCTTATGAGCAGTATGTTACCATGACACTAATCAAAATATTACTTTTTTCGGTCCCAGGGTTTCCAAACCATCCTAGCTCAAACGATATGTACTTGGCGGCTGCAGCTGTTGCGGCCGCAGCTTCTGCCGGAAATCCGATGGGTGGACCTGGGGATCCCGGTTCACGCTTCTGCACAACTTTTTCCAACAATCAGTGCTCGAATGTTCCACGTGAACATCCACTGGATGACACAATACCAAACAACTCTTTCATGTCCGAATTTTTCAACAGTGATCGTGCATTGAGCAGTCAAGATCGACCTGAACCAGGTTCGCATACGTCCTCCTCGTCCTACAGTGGCCTACTACCGGCCGCGGTTGCTGCAGCAGTGGGAAGTGGGTCTGAGAGCTGTTCGAATCTAACCTCCACTGCATACCCCTCAGCATTCTCCTACTATGGCCAGTTTGATCCACTTACTGGCTATGCGTTGAATAATCCAGCATTGGCTGCCTACTATGCTGGGGGCAACTTACCTGCAGGAGTTTCAAATGGGTTTGAAGCTGCATCTGCTTTCTACAATTCTACGATTATGGGCAGTACCAGTAGCTCCAATTATCCGAGTGGATATAACGGTCGTGGCTACCGGGGAAACAGCGCCAGTACCGAGAGCAATAGCAGTCACGGGAGTGAAGGTGGCGCAACCATGCATAGCCTAAATCCTCGAATGGTTGGTGCCACTGGAGCTACAAACTGATTTCTATTTGTTTGCCAGTCTGCTAGATAAACAGCAAATGCCCAACTCCACCTCCGGAGGTAATTTTAATGACTTCGTTTTTTGCTTCTAACTTCGGGATGGAAACACTTTCTAGTGTGGACTTCAGTTAGCTTCTTTGACATGCTGTGTATACCGATTCGCCCGAACTTGTGAGTTACAATTAACTTTCCTGTACACAATATGCATGACAAAGCATAAGAAATTGTCATGACAAAGTACAGCCCGCTCTCCTTCTCACTCTTTCTTTCCCGATCACTTTTAATCCCAGACAATGACTTAGGCATATCCCACTTATCCCCAAAAGTGCTATACAGGGTATTTATTACGCAAACTGCGATTGTGATCGTGTAGAAGTGATTCCAGTTATCATCTCATCGACCCTTTACGACTTCTTTCCCATGAATTTTTGCGGTCCCTCTGTCTTCGGGCCCGCAGTTTTTGATTGCATCAGTCAGTATGTTCTCCCCTTGGTCTTACTGTGTTTCTACACTAACAAATAAAAGAACAGAGCTGAACTTTTATTGGTACTTGCAGTCTTTGCGGGTGGCTAGGAGATTTGTGGGGAACAATTTACCTCATGTTCCGGTATGATTATCATGGTTTATCCACTTAGGTTGGAAGCACTAAACTCAGATTTCGCTGAATTTATTAATTATTGATAGTCATTTTCTTCAACTATACTGAGATTTTGAATCCATTCATCGAAACAGCGACCCAAGTTCATCAGAACTACTGTGTCAATAAGTGCGGAGTGGGCCTGTATTTTCAGCTCCGAAGGTTTCTTGTGTACATACTTGGGCTTGTTGTGCGGCTCTCTTCGGCAACACAAACATCCACCTCTAAAAATGTTGTTTTTATTGCATGGTACGTCACTTAAATGTGAAAAACAGTGAAGAGTGCTACAAACTGGAGATGTTATGTTTGAAATTCCGATGGTTGCAGTAATATCCACTAGTCACCATTGTAAGCTCATTTTGGCATAGACCATTCTGCTGCACAATTCGCAAATGCGGAGGCTTGGCCTTCCTGCGCAAACTAAGTAGAACATAATGCAAAGAGCAGTCAGCTTTTAGTGACTCACCGAGCGTAAGGGGAATCTTTTTTATGGATTATCGTGCTATACATTACAGAACCGTAGGCTTAAAAAGATTTCTGCGCCAGCTGCAATAACGACAAATTATCAAATTTCCTTACCACCAAAAATCAATAAATAGCTCAAAGGAAACCTAAATTCAAAAGCGAATAGAACCTCCTCCCGAGAAGTTTTCACTTGAGGAGCCAGTTAAAAGTGACCATGTGATGTGGTTTTCACGACTGAAGGATGAGCGACGCTACGTCCTGTCTAAGTAAGAGCTAATCGCATCACTGATCAGCGCCTCGTGACCAAACGGTTGAGTGTTCAACCGCGGGTTTGAAAGTCTCCGAGTCACGTGAGATGCGCGCTGGTGATGATTCTCAACAAGGAGGAAACAGGTGTATGGTGCTTCTCGGCTTTTCAGCCTAAATTGGCTTCAGTGACCGGACAGCATGTGTATTAGAAATCATAAATCAGTCCTCTACACACTAAATAGCCTTGGGGATTCCCAGTTCACCTGCGGTGAGCGTTATTACCCGTAACAGTGACCAAAAGCTTTCTAGCAAATTGGATGAAACTGAAGAACACTACGTGCTCTAACTGTAATATCTCTGGAGGTAGCTGTGTTGTCCTGATATTTTGTAACAGGACTGTGAGTATTTGCACGATCCGTTACGTTGTACGCAGTGCGCCTACAAGGGCACCACGTTAATGGGGAGGGACACCAGTAATATTGCGAAAAAATCCTTTAATAAAATATGCTGCGATATTTCGAATATCGTTCCAACTAGAACATAAGACGGACTTTGTGCAGCACATTCGCTTGAAGTATATCACACATAACATACTCGGCTAGGACTCAGCTGAGCCTCCCGTTAAAAGCGAATTGGTGTACAAATGAGTGTATTTATCGAAGTTCGAACAATTCAAGTTCAAGCAGAACACAAGATCGATAGGTAATCGGGGTCTGCACCCAATCAGTGTGCTTCATGAAGGGAGAAACCGGACCCTTCGTGGGCTGCTAAAGAGTTTTCAGAAAACCTACGAGCATTTTCATCTAAGAGAATTACGTACGAGGAATTCATTGGAGTCGCAACTGAAAATATTCTGATCGCAAATGAGCGATATACAACTGCGATATATTTTCATCTTCATTTACCGTTTGAACAATCCACGAAGGCACTGTAATTGAATTTTCCAGCAGTTAACTGAAACCATACACAGCGAAGAAATCCAGGTAATCGGTGCCATGGTGCACAAACCAGGCTCTATGGCAGAGACTGATCGAATAATGTGCTTTTCGCGAATAAGGCACATCTAGGGAGTCGCAGTTATATCGCACTTGCATCCGGCCGGTTTTCTGATATTCGGATACCACCCTTTCATAGCAAACACTACGGATGCTCTGTGAGAAATGTACATTAGGCTGAATGATGCAAAGTGTACACTTGCCTTATTCGTCGAACAATTCGGTAGCTAAAAGACCCCCAAATATAAACATTAAAGGGGAAATGTAATGAAATTCCGCTTCACACAGTTGATCAAATTGGCAATGTGTGGTTAAACGTTATACCAGAAGTTGAACCAAGTGAATATTTTTTGTTCGTTTAACCTTGCTTGTATTTAGAACAGGTGAAAATACAGCCGTGGTGGGCCTGCCAGTGCTTACGAGACAGTTGGATGTACCCTATCAAACTACATTTCTACCCTCTTCTTATCATCCCCCGTAGTTCTCTTTGGATAGAAGCTTCGGATAGTGCGCAATATCTCTAATCACTTTCATGACTAGTTCAGATGCTAATCGAAAGGGGTCTCATATCGAAAGAAAGTGGGGTAAGTGGTCGTCAAAAGAGATATTTTGTGCTTAGTAAGTGCTCAGGGGTGGGAATTTTCTGATTTGCTAAAAGCAGTTCCTCCGAAGAGTGCTTAATGAGAGGTCTATCATATGCACAAATGTACAAGCCGGTGTAAAGTAATGGTTGAGTGTGGGCACTGAAGTTTGCTCCAATCATTATGACGAAAACCCCCAGTAGCAATATATTAAAAAAAACCAGTTGCCCACAAAGTTATGCGTAACAAAGAAATTGTCATTTGTTCTCCTTTCAATTTCATGCGCAGCTATTGTGAAGCTGGTTTCAAACACCATGATCCGACTGAAGACGTGCGAATTTTCTGGTTTTCCAGCATACATATTATGAATTATATAATTAGTTTGAATCTATTGGTGGAAGGAGGAAAACCCTTCGCTGATAAGTTGCTTATTAGTGAACACCAACTAATCAGTTACAAGCTGTTGGAAAGGAAACATCTCATTTGCACATAGTTTTAAAAAACCGAACATTCTTACACGTCTTCTTGAAATTTTATGGGTATCCACTGACTATTAGGCAATTGTAAACGAACACTGCAAAGAATTTCCACAAGTTCCGTAATAAACTTCGCCTTCCATTAGACGCGGGGCGGAGCTTCGACAGGACCACAGACTACTCGTATGCCTCATCAGCAGTATACGCCGTTACACTGGTAGGAAAGTATGAAACCGAAAATGCAGTCCTTCCCATCTAACGGGGACGACTAAAACTAAGCCACTTTCAGAGTTTGTGTTCTATGAGATGAACATAAACAAAGAAGGGCAAAAGAAAAGTGCGCTTTTTAGAGGGTTCGCCTTGCGTGAGGATGTTCTTGATGGGACAGGCCAATAATAGCAGTTGTGTCCTAAAGATACGAATTTTATATTTGGACGAACTGACAAAGCAGTAGAAGAATATTCTGGGCTGGACTTTTTCAAAGTGTGTTCGAACCTTGATATCGAAAAATTGGTCTTCGGTGTAGGTTGAGGTTTGTTTCTGCGAAGGCGCACAATATTCAAGTCACACGGCACGAGTTCCCACCAAACTGGTGATGGCTCATATCAGCAGTTCTCCGCAGGGTGGGGGACAGTTTCGGAACGCTCTATTCTGGCATCCTATTTGACAGCATGCACAGTAGCATAACACAGGTCTTATCTTTTAGTAACCTACCGCTAACGTGCATAGTGCACTGGGACAGGAAGTGTTAGTTAACTGTCCAGGCATTTGTGGTTATACAAGCCTGCGAATAAGTTGGAATGTCAGTCTGTTTGGTCAGCCCAAAGGTAAGTGAACTGCCGTAAAATTGCAGAAAACTCACCTCCCAGACTTTTACAAACAAAATGTCTTTTGACTTGACGACGTGGCTAAATGGCCTCAAGTGGTCGAATATACCCATGGAAGTCATGAGAAGAATGAAGTTAGCGAACAAAGCATGTTTTCTGTGATTGTTCCTCTTGGCTAATGCATCAAAAGTTTATATGGTACTAGAAATCACGTAAAAATATTAGTATTGCTGGTACACACATTTTAGTGAGGTGGAAATCAAAGGAAGGGTGGGGTAGGTCAATGGGTCACGGAATCAAGTAAATGACGTCAGTGTAAAATAGGCTTGTGGGACCGTATTTTTCGCAGGCCAATTCAAGTTCAGAGGTCGCACAAGTTTCTTTTGGACACAAAGTTGTGGATTCAGAAGTCGGATTCCGACCACCTCTGCAACTGATAGTAATCTGGATCGTACCAGTTGTAATCGGTTCAGAGGTACTTGTTTCGGCCAAATATGATGCAATTTCACTTGAGCTCGGTTTCTTCCAACTACCACTTAGAAACATGGTATTGTGTTCTCGCACTCTGTCCGACAAATGCCTTGTCGTACGACCAAGGCATGCTCGATGCTCGGCATAAGGGCAGTTATCTCAGTATACCATCACAGAACACAGTCATACATGCCTACAGCACAGTGTGCAGGAGACGTAATTATAATGGAATAGATAACAGGTTCACTACCCATAAACCCAACTAAGCGTGTAAAACAAAAATATCGTTGGCGTGATTCAGCACCGTCATTGATGACAGCAGAACGCGAGTACTGCATACTGGCGCCTAACCGCCACGGTGAAAGTCCAAGCCAATGAGTAAGTTACACTTTCCAGTGAGCAGTTCTTACCCATAGAGATTTTTCCACGTTTTCTAGTTCCTTGTTCTGAAGCTTCATGATTTACGTAGAAAAATATCAAAATTCTCAAGCAACAAAATTGTAACTTCACCTTTGTGAACTCGAAAAGTGAAAAATATTCTGGTGAACTTGACCTAAATACGGTTTTAAGTCATGTGTGAACAAGGTCTTCAGAATTACAAATTCGTTTGCTGTTAGGCGAGTGCTGATCTCTTTGAGGATACCACCTCATTGCCCTGGGTGTTACACCGTGCCGAATTTAGTGTTTTAAAAACAAGGATGTCAAGCTGTACACCCTAAGATCCATATGAACACTGAATTTTACAGATACTGTATTATTACGAGAATTCCTGCTGGCACTTCCCTCCCACCAAGTAGAATGTTGTTTCGGATAAAAACAGCAATCTCATGTTACAGTGAGAAAACTCAAGACATATAGACGATCACAGTTGACGGAATGAAATTCGGCCATCCGTTTTGTCAAGTTCTCTTACTTTGTTTTAACTTAGTTTGGAACAACAGAGCAATAAGTGAACAAATAATCAACTTCGATTTCGTGTGTGCAGAACTCCTGCAAGAAAACCTGTGCCGAGGTAGTGCGAAAAGCCATTAAAGCCATTCCAATGATCTCCTCAGTAACTAATCCTCAGCCTCTTTCGACAGTTACCTTACGGATTCAACCGGTCACGCTGTAGAGTTACAGTTCAGTTTTTGCAGCGAGAAACAGTGTTCACTGACGAGTTATGCCCTCGATGCAAAAAAATGACAGTCCACTTGATTCTGCTCTAGGATAGCACACTAAACCTGATTTGTTTGTTCACTTTTGGTGAAAATTCTCTTGGTTTATTACTAAATTTAGATACCAAAAACCGGTAATCACAGAAAACTACACCACATTACGAGGCGGAAGTCGCGGGATTATCTGTGTTTGCAATACATAGAAGGGGAAATTCGCTCTAGCGGAAAAGAACACATAAAGCACCTGGTTAAATCAGTCGCAGATGACGTCTTTTAGAATCACGAATGGAAGGGTTATGTTCTAAGATGATGAAACGTGTGATCTGGAAGGTTCATGTCACTATTAATATGGTCCTGGCGGACAAAATATATTTCTGATTCAACTTTTGTTTTGGACAAGCATTATTCAGCTGAACAAAAAGTAAAAACCGTGGCTAATTCCTCAATAGGATACGTAGCAACCAAAGCTTTGCGTTTTCCTGTAAAAATAAAGATAAAAAACTGATATTTAAACACATTATCGCCTCAGAATCCAATTAACTAACTAATGGTATTATGGTTTTCTCCTCAGCTGTTTGATTTTTAATGTATCCTACAGACGGATACAGACAGAAAATTACTCAAAACATGCTGGACACCTTAACGAGGTCTGCATAGGTTAAGACAGGAACCATGATACGATTTGGAGATGAAGCTTTTGCACAATTTAATGAGAAGTATGCAAAATGATACTGGCAAATAATATAGAACTGTAATCACCCAGAAATGTACTCATATGTGTGCTACTTTGAAGTATTGTTATTGGCCTTTCACGTCCTCCCTGCACAAAGCATGTTGTTCTAGGTCTCCTGCGCTTAATAATTTGCAATTCACCAAATAGCTGCGTGAATAACGCTCGGTTAGTTGAATTTTATGAGTTGTCAGGAGAGAGGAAAATCTGTTTAAACAAGTGATCTCACCGCTGTTTCCCACAATACATTAGTTATACACTTCCTATAAAAAGCAGAGATTCATCAGTGTTGAGCATTGTTGTTATACCGTCGACATTGATGATGATGATATAAACAACATAAGTCAGGCCGACCCACTTGACTACCGTCTACGACGCTTTTATTCTGTTGAGATATTCGGTACAGAAGCATAAGACGAAAGCCGGTGTGACAAGGACAAATGGATATAACTACTGTGGTTACAGAAAGGCAGGTGAATCAACAAAGTTCCCAGAATGCCAGGTTGATGGCCATGAATGACTGAGAGAAATGCAGGAACATGAGGCAGAGAAGAGCAAAGCTTGCGGTCACAAGACTTTTTATGACATTCCCGTTCATTTGGCAAGGTTTAGTGCTGGGACTATGGAGGATTTCCGGTGAACCGAGAAGAGTCCATCCCAAAGCTTGCAGGACCAAGTTGTTCGGCTTCCGCGCACGCTATTGCTACTCAAGGAGAAGAAACAGTGGTGAACGAAACAGTTCGGCAGTATGCCTAGAAAGCTGAGTTGGCTTGAGTGAATGAACTCTTTTGGTGTAACCTACGGAGAGTGTGGCAACAGAACAGGATATCTTGCGTTACAGACCTCTAGGCAGAGCACATAATAAATATAGCTTGCAAAACCTGGTACCTAACTACTCAAGCAGACACTTACAGTGTCTTGTTAACAACAAAAATTCATAGTCAATGTCAAAGTTCTGTAGCCAGAAGGGCTAATTCATTAGTCGGGCACTCTCAGTCACTCTCAGTTCAGCGCCGTTTAATTACCTATCAGGGTTTATCACCTTGTGATAGATCCCAATAAATGGGTTTGAGACAACCTGGTTTCTTTGCTGTATATATTGGTCCCTAATGCTCGTGTTCATCGACTTTTCAAAGCACTCCCTCACTTAACTGAAACTCGGCACTTTCTTGTTTTTACTGACAACTTACCTGCCAACTGCATCCGGCCTACATGTGCGAGTATAGACCGAATGGTAATTAGTTTGTCCTAACGGATAATGGATTTTCACCAGGAAGTGGGACCTATGTAATGCGACATTCATGAAGCGGAAGCGAATTCGACGTTAAATGTAGGGTTAGAAGAATATCAGAGCGGAAGAGGGAGAGTTGATTTGAAAACGAACAGCTGTCTTCCTGTCTACCATGAACCTGTAGCTGAAAACATCAGACGACTTCACCGATTATCCTCTATTCATCGGCCACTTCAGATAAGTGGAAACGGGGGTGGAAAAAAATAACCGGATACCTTATGCCCCATTGGAGGATATTCCAAGGGAAGGCCAGTTGTAGGGTTCTAGTAATCCGATGCTTCTGAAGCAGATCACTGAACGGTGCTCAATAATAAAACGCTCTCATTGACAAGGTTTCTCAGATGCCAAGTTTCACATCATGTGAAGAGAGCAGGGCCATGTGAAGTTTCGAGTAAGTTGACAGTTATACTTCGGGAATTACTTTCATTGTAATAGACCAGAAAAGTTATTTTGTCGTCTGGTGAGGCTGCAAACCTAAAATGATCCAGCGAGCTATACTTTCTAGAAATTTTTCCCTAACGGTTTGACATAAAAAGGCCAACCGAGAGCGGCCAGACAAATAGCAACTGTGGAACAAGGCAGACTTAATGTGCAATTATACTGTTTACTGAGACAACGCTGTCAGAGCGAACATACTTAGGTGATGGAAGATGCTCACAAACGGACATTAGTTTTGTGGCGGGAGTCATTACGTCAGGATGGCAAAAACTTACTGGAAAAAGCATAGAATACTCATGCTTAGTCTACACCGAATTTTGCGAGTAAAGGTGGCAATGATGTCAATAGATTCAGTCAGAAAATACATTTACGACGTTTTCAACTTTGAAGGAGTATCTGGGCCGACCGTTTTGCAACAAAAGTTCAACCATCGAATAAGATACTTTGACACGTACCTGAAGGGTTCACAACGGGATTCCAACAGCCTCAACAATCGCCAACAATCTGAATCGTACTGCTGTTAACGTCCGTGTCTACGGAGGAAGAAGAGCTGTATTTCCCAGAAGAATAACGGTTTAGAAAATGTTGGCCCTAAAAACCGCACATCCTGGGTACTCAACGGCTGACTGTGACTAGCATCACATTATCTAACACGGTGCAGTTGTTTATAAAAACTGGGAGTCATGTTTTGTTCCAAGTGCACCTATTGTACACAGTAGCATTGTGGGTCAGGAAGTTATGATTTATTCTCAGCTCTGTTAAGCTGGATCTTCCTCCACAACCAAGTGGATCGAACTGTGGGTTCCCCAACTTCAATCAACTTTAGAACAAAAGGTGTTGGCTGAAAGGTTCATTTCTGATATTTATTGCACATTGTACGGAACATTATGACTGTTCAAAGATAGATTTGATAGAGAATGGCTTAGACCATCGAACCAAAAGTTTAGAAACACCTAAAGTCCTTGAAGGCACGAAAGTGGTGCCACTTAGCCGTGACGAACAAAGCATAATAACACAACAACTCTATCTTGGAACCTGAAATGTTGGGAGCTTTCTGGACAGGGGCGGAAGCCGAGGATTTGGAAGGTATACGGTAATTCTTGCCAGGAAAATCAACGCTGTCATACCGTTCTAGCTGCTCCCAACGAAACTTGGTTCGTCGACGAAAGAAAATTATAGAAAGCTGACAGAGCACCTTCTTGTTCTGGAACGTTAAAAACAGTCCAAAGGATCAGCGAGTAGGATATTCAGCAGCCAATCACGTGAATGGAATTATAGTGGATCTACGGGGTAATGCCAGGGCGAGGACATTAACGCCTAGGCTTTCACCGTCAAGAACAATTTATGCCAATTTGCCAACGTCTATGGTTATTCAATGTCTCACCCAAAAGCTGGGAAGAGAGAAATATACGAGTTGCGGTAAGTCTACATGTCGGTCATTCTGATGAGTGATCTGGGTGCTTGATGAGGCCATGAAGAATAAAAAACTGGCCTGAATAATGGGACCCTTTCGGAACTAAATCCGTGGTTGTCGGCTGCAGACATCAACTTAAGCCGACTGTAGAATCTTCGACCACTGTCCAGTAATGAAAAGCTGCCCCTTGCATCAAAAATTGACCATGAACATTTCTAAGAACTTACAACACCTTTTAAGAGAGTTTCAGATAGATAATTTTTGATGCAGATTACGTTACGAAACATGCGTCGGTGAGTTTCAAAATTTGATTGGACCTGGAACAGCTTCCTCGTTGTAGGACAACTAGGACGAACTGTTCAGAATCAATATCGCTAAGCTGCTGCATCAGGAAATATTAAAGAAGATTTAACGAACTGCCGCTCACGGGCCACCTAGGACAATGATACCATGAAAGTTGGGATAAGACTGGACCAGGTTAAAAGAAAATTTCAGGGCATATGAGGTTAAAAAAACATGACGAGGTAGATAGGTGAAAACGATCGAGTGATGTGTTCCGAAGCTCACCAGGTAAATCAGCACAAGAAGAGCCGGGGAATTCGAGGATCAAAAATTCAATGCCCGAAATCCAGGCAAAAAATAAACAATGGGTTAAAAAACTAACATTAAATAGATTTACAATATCGAAAAGAGTACACAGGAGTATTGAAAGAACACCGGACAAAAAAAGGCAGCACGAGTAGTGTGCTGCATATGTCTGAGAAGTCAGGACGTTCACTGAGTAACAAGTACTTGCACGGCATATAAGCTAAATTAATTACCAGTTACCGTAAAAACGGGCTTTCTGGCAGAAATAAAAACCGTCCTGCTTTAGGCAGGTGGACTCAAACTGTCACAATCAGCCCACCAAAAGGAAAGTCTTCTCACAATCAACATATTGCGGATAATTCACTGCAGTCGAATCTGTGCACGGTGGTCGACAATAGAAAAGGACTTGTTAGTGCTCGCAGACGCAAACGATTGGAATTGTTGAAAATATTTACCTAGACTGAAATCATTTGAGGCACCTTAAGTTGACGTCGAGTCATCCCCAAATTTCAAACGGCACGTTTAGCAGTCCTATAAGGAATTCCTATGGAATTTTATCGAGGCTTCACGAAGCCGATAAAGCTGGGACATTTAGTGTCAACCACTGTGTTGCTGGAATTACCAACTAGATTCCTCCTTTAGGGAATATAGGCCGTCCAAAAGTAGTCAGTGCATAAGCCTCGTAATGAACTTTTCAGTGAAATCGACAGCAATTTTTGCAATTATGCTGCGGAACGACTTACGAAACACAGGAATGCCCATACTGTGACGAGAACACC